>CM072868.1:815000-880000 GCA_036937835.1 Pampus argenteus | reverse complement strand
ATCACATTTGCAGTTTTTACTTTTTTTTAGTGTTTTTGTTTTTTGTTTTTTATTCCAAGAACATTGGTACAATATGAAAAAAAATAAAAAAATAAATAAATGCATGTAGAATTAAATATGGAGTGAAGTGAATAGTGAAATAAATAAATATATATATCAATAAATAAAACACAAATAGAATACTTAAAAATCTAATATTTATTTATTACCATTATGGCAACATTTACATTTTTTTATTTTTTTATTTACATACATACATAATATTTTCTTCATGTCCCTTTTAGGCCTCTGACCTGATGACCTTTTCGTGCAACTTTTCTTCTTTAGTAGATATTTTTACAGGCAGATCTTCAACCAGCCAGAAACAGCTGCAGGTTTCATATGATGGAGACACTGAGCTCAAAATCTGTCATCACACCTTATTGGAGGGAAATCTTATACATGTTACCCTGAGAGACGGATCCCAGGTCCGACATACTGGATGAAGAGGAAAGAGGCGTTTATATATAATAAAAAACATGCAAATATCTGAGAAAGAAAAGAACATCACAGCAGAGACAAGATGCACCCACATCTATAAAAGTGTTGCAGATGTACGGAGTACATCAGGATTATTATGTTATTATAATATGTTATGATATTATTATATTATAATATAATATTATTATAATATATTATTATATTATATTATGATATTATATTATTATATTATTATAATATATTAGTATAATATATTAGTATATTATTATATTATTATATTATTATAATATGTTATTATATTTTTATATTATTATAATATATTATTATATTATTTTATTATATTATATTAGTACATCAGTGGTGTCTTTGGGTTTGTGCTGTTCTTACAGAGCAGGAAAGGTGAACTTTATTTAGACCATATTTCACTCAAAACAGATCACTCATCACTCATCCTCTCATCTACTCTCAAGTTCTCATTCAATTATCAGCACAATCTTCTTCAACAACAACAACAACAACCAGTCTAAGATCTGCATAGAACATAAAACAATAGTTTGTGACTCCAAATGTTTACACACACCAGTGGGCGTCGCTGCGGGCCCGGCAACCTGACCAATCATTAGGCCTGGGGTGTGGTGTGTGTGTGTGTGTGTGTGTGTGTGTGTTGGGGGTCGGCAAGAGGAGAGGAGGTGAGGGGGGGAGGAAAAGATGACCATTTCCTGCTGCAGTTAGAAAATAAAACAAACAGGAAACAAACCAGCAGAACTCCCAAAGAGCTTCACACACAACGTCAGGATCAGGAGGAGAACAGTAGAACGTCAGGAGGAGAACAGTAGAACGTCAGGATCAGGAGGAGAACAGTAGAACGTCAGGAGGAGAACAGTAGAACGTCAGGATCAAGAGGAGAACAGTAGAACGTCAGGAGGAGAACAGTAGAACGTCAGGATCAGGAGGAGAACAGTAGAACGTCAGGAGGAGAACAGTAGAACGTCAGGAGGAGAACAGTAGAACGTCAGGAGGAGAACAGTAGAACATCTGCTGGAACATCAGGACTGAGTGAATGACAACAACTTCAGTAGAAACAAACAGCATCAAAGACTGAAACTCACTGTGGAGTACAAACACACACACACACACACACCACATGGTCGGAGAGATGTTACTGTCCTGAGGACGAGTCCTGGATTATCTTATTCTGCAAAAAACACGAAACAGGTGAGAACTGCTGCTTGAATCAGTGTCTGTGTGTGTGCAAGAGAGAGAGACGTTTGCAGGCACTGGATGTCAGTGAATGCATCGTGTCCTGGTGAAAACATGTGTAAATGTGAGTTTCAGTGTCATCCGTGTTCCTCTGAACACACATGACAGATTCCTGCAGGTCAGATTACTGATTGACTTTTTATGAATCATAATTTATTTAAAGTTTCTTACATCTGCAGAAATCTAAACTAAATCTGTTAGAAATGAAAGTATGTGTTGCATCTGGTTGTTTAAGTGTGTGTGTGTGTGTGTGTGTGTGTGTGTGTGTGTTTAATGTTGCTGTTGTTTCTTCAGTGAACATGTGATGGATTTATGAGATTAAATTCATATTGTCCTAAACTGCAAATTATGTTTAATTATGTTTTCTGTCAACATAATGAGAAACTGATGAGACCCGTCTGGTTCCTCCTGCTGATTGGCCCGGGCCGGACCAATCACAACCACTTATTTAATATGAGGTTGGTTGAATCTGCACTCTGAGCTTCTGTTGAACATTGACATTAACAGACTCAGTTAGCTGCAGGCTAGCTGGTGGACATAGTGGACATTCAGAGAGTGATTATTTAATATTTATATTAATACAGACTTGATGACCAGATGATGATGATATATCAGAGTTGTGTTCGCTGCTTGTCTCAGATGGAAACTAAACATCAGGTTTAGTCGTCAGGTTTGATCTGTGATGTCAGCGTTTGTGTCTGGAGATCGAGGTCTCTGCTCAGTAAACATGTCAAACTGCTCAAACCTCAGACTGCACATAAAGATGACGCAGCGACATGTTGGAGCCGCAGCCGCTCCGTGTCCACCTGGACTCAAACTGTGAAGTCTTAGTGTCACGTTTGTTTCCGTCTTTGTGCTGAGCTCCAGTTTGCATCCTGCTCAGTACATTATAACATCTAATATTACGTCTCCTCAGCTGTCTGTGTGTTTCCTCAGCAGGCAGCAGGGTGAGTGTGCTGACTGACTCCTTCCTCATGTAGACGCCCAAAAAGCTGAATGTTTCCTCTAAAGACGGCGGCACAAAGCTGCTCAGTTTGATGAGATAACTCAGCTTTATTCATTCATTGTTCATTTCAGGTGTTTCCTGTAAATCTGAGTGTCGTTCAGAGACTTCGGACGCTGATAATGTGGCTCAAACGTTGTGATTTGTGTTTCGATTCTTGCTTTAAACGAAACCTTGATAAACTAATGACAAAGCTGCACTCAGACTGTCTAAATATACACACTTCTGTTTTTGTGGTCTAATAACCTGATAAAACCACAAACTCGCTCAGTTATTACGTCTGCAGCTGCTGACTCAGCACAACTCAAACTCAAGTTTCCTGAAATATGAAACACAAAAACTCAAAACTGTGAACGAAACTCAGCCTGAACCTGAACAAACGTCACAGAGAAAAGTCTTTTAGTTTGTCTCCAGAAACACGCTGAACCGCAGACATGTCGTACACCAATCAGAGTCCAGATCAGCCAGGAGGAGGGAAAGGTAGGAAGATGGTGATCAGATGATAAAGATATCAGATGATGAAGATATGATAAAGATATCAGATGATGAAGATATCAGATGATGAAGATATCAAATGTGTCTTCGTGGTACACATGAAAACACGCGGTGGCCTGTTTTCTCTCGTGAACATTTATTACAGTAAAGATGTTTTATTTCTACAGATAATCACACTCTGACAGTTCTGAGAAACTCCTGTTGGTTTCAAAAGATGTTCAACAAATCAGTTTCACGTTAAATGTTTGTGTCAGTTGTGGTTCTTCCTACAGCAGCAGGGAGACCATCGATGCACCTTCATGTCTGCTGCGTCTCTCAAGCATTAAATCCACTTGTGAATGTATAAAAACGCCTGTCATAGATCCTGTTTACGCATCACATGACTCCTTTCTAGCCAATCGTGTTTGTTGTGTTGATGACTCATGAGTTTGTGTTTACAACACAACAGCACACAACAACAAGTGTTTCTGCTTTGTAAACAAACTAAACTATTAACATGTCAGAGCAGAAATGTAGAAAATCCACAGAATCATCCTTTAATGCAAAAAATGTCTTCTGACTCAGAGGTGTGTGTGTGTGTGTGTGTGTGTGTTGAAATCAGAGTTAATGAGTATTGAGTCAGCTCTTTTGTGAAGTGTGTGTGTGTTACCAGCTGACCAATGACTCCAAGCTTCAGGAATGTAGACACACACACTCACACACACACAGACACACACAGACACACACACACACACACACACACACTGTTATAATGTCCTTGTGAATGAAAAGTGAGATATATTGTTGGAGGTCTGGGACATAACAAGAAGCAGGAAGTAGTTTGACGTTGAAATAGAAAGTGAGAGTTTGACCTTCACCAGATCTCGTGTGTTAAATACTGAGCGGCAGTTAGCTTAGCTTAGCATAAAGACTGGGAGCAGAGGGAAACTGCTAGCCTGGGTCTTTGAGCACGATGTTGATATTTAAGATTTAAAACGGTTTTTAAGACATTTTTAAAGGATTCTTAAAGAAGAATGATCTGTAGTGTAAAATAATAATCTATAATCTATAATCATCTCTCTGCTAACATTCATATCAATAATATACAGATAATATTTTGTTATTATCGCCCGGCCCAGTTATTAATCTGTTTGTGTTCCCAGCTAATGCTCACTAATAAACACGTTTTATCTCGTTTGTTTAATCTGAACTCAAACAGAGATCAATAGTTTGTGGTTGCGTGGAGCTAAACGTGTCGATTAATAAACTGTTAATAATCTAGAAACGTGTGGGAACCTTCAGTCAGACGTAACAACAGTTTATCTAAAAGATTTAAAACCAATGAATGAAGATATTTATATAATAAAAACATACATTTACAATTTCAGGATTTAAAAAAAATGTTTATTTTATTCAAAACAAGGCAGAGCTGAAACGTCCCGCTTCAGTTTAACCCTCCTTAAACACATCATCACTCCTTTTTACGTGCCATCCCTCTTGGATTGCGACATTTCCGACTGCACTTGAACGCAGCCTGCTGCTCCTCTGCGGGTTCAGTGAAGTTGAGTCTGTTGACCGGAGCACCGGAGGACCGGAGGACCGCACAGCTGGGTGACCTGCAGCCGGCTGCAGCTGCGCTTCCCTCGGTGAACATCTGACTTTGTGTCCGCCGTTTGTGACACTTTTCCCGGGTTCTGCTGACGGTTTGAGCCGCTGATCCGCCACCATGAGCCCCAGCTGTGAGTACAGACACACGGACTGATGAAGTTTTATTGTCCGTTTGACTGTGCAGCTTGTTGAATGTGATCATCCTGTTTCCAGCCTGAACAACCACATTATTCATATTTCTGTTGTGGAATAATTCTGATTCATTTTAAATATCACAAAATATTTGTTTTTCTATAAAAATGTCAAATCATCAAAACTCAGAAGCTGAAACGTTGTTTTTTTGTCAGTTTGTGTTTACAAACATTTGATTATGATCATTTGCATTTTAATTTCTGTTGATTAATGGAAGTGATTGATTGATGATGGACTTGGTGACTTGGTGACGTCTCTGGATGACTTTCAGTTAGAGACGTTGCGTTCATGGCAGCAGGAAATGTCACTGATTAACTGACTCTGGGTGGAAGATTCAGATCAGTAACTTGATATGAGGCTGATCGATCGGTGTAGTTCCCAATCAGATGGAAAATATATTTAATTCACTGACATTTAAGGTGCAGATCTGAGTAATCGATGAATCTTTCTAGCTTTTATCTTCAAAGCTGTTAATTATTTTAACTTTGATGTGACTGAAGTCACAGCAGAGAAAACGAGGTGAATACGAGCCGTCAATAAACCCATTGATCACATTAAAGAAGCTGCAATCAGAAGTTAAGAAGACTCAGAATTAATGATCAAGATGATCAAGATAGTTGCTGATTATTTTAATTAATTCATCGTTTCAACTCTACTTTTAATGTTTTATTCAAATGCTGAAAGAAGCTTGAAAAGCTTCACTGAAGGACATGAAGGAGTTTCAGAGCTGACGTGTGAATCACATGTTAAAAGTCTTTCATGTGTAAAATACAGTTGGTGCAGAACATTCACTGATGCAGCGCTGCGTTCACTGACCTTCTGCGTTCCTCCTCCTCCTCCTTCTCCACCTCCTCCTCCTGCTCCTCCCATCGCCACCTCCTCCTGCTCCTCCCACCTCCACCTCCACCTCCTCCTCCTGCTCCTCCTCCTGCTCTCTCAGGGGTTTTTATTTGCTGACTTGGACATTTTAACTTCCTGCTGAAGAAATGAAACACTTTGGACTGACCTCTTCTCATCTTGACCTTTGACCCTTTACTGTTGGTCACCTGAACACATCACCTTCATCACACTTACTGTATTGATAAAATGTTTAGAGACAAGACAAACATAAATGTCCTTAAATACAACAATACAACCAATATTTCAAAGTACAGTATTTTAGATTCACAGGTCAAATCACAAAATATAAAATAGTGACGGGAACTCTACTGGAAAAAGACCAAATTTATTCCCCTAAATGTCACATAAATGTCTTAAAGTCAAGTTCCTTGTTTCTCTGCTCCAAAGTTAACTTCTCTAAATATATTTATAATATATAAATATGATAAAAACTGCTTCTCATTTCCAGATTCCCACAAAGTTGCTCCATAAAATAATGTGGAGCAGCTGGAATCACTGAAGAAGCTGTTGTTTAAAGGAACAGTCTGACATTTAGGTCACTTTATAAATAAAAGACCAGAGGAAAACACGTTACACACAACTGAAATAAACACGTTTCCATAAACACGTTTTGTAAACCTTTGAATTAAACCCTGAAGTGTCGGAGGTCTCAACGTTGTCGGACCTGCAGTTACAGACTGAAGCTTGTTTGGTTTATGAATTAAAATGTCAAGGAAGGCTGTTTTTTAATAAAGCAACATATTAATCATATCTATCTTATCTTTCGCCCCTTATATTTACATTTTAGACACTGAGATACCTTTCTAATCCAGAGTTTTATCTCCATGACAACCACACACACAGCTGACCTTGTTCAGTTAGTGTTTAACTGCAGTGACCATCATGTGCAATAAAAGAGTTATGATGGAAAAGAACAGAACTGACACTCCCTGACTGAGACCTGACAGGCTTTATGACCCTGAACAACCCGCCTGGCTAAAACACACCTTCATGTCCGACTCATTTATTGATCCGCTCAGGATGATATTTGAAACTGTAAATCTAAATCTAAATTTCATCTGTAGTTTCTTTATTTATCAGAGTTTGTGTATTTGTTGATGTTAGTTTTGTAATCTGTATCTCCTCTGAGCCGCTGATTAAAACGCCCTCGTGTCATGTTGGAGTCGTTGTAATTGTGACATTCTGACTTGTGAATAGCATCTTGGTTTTTTGGAGCCAGAAGTGACCATATTTGGACAACTCTAACGCTAGCTGCTAGCTAGGTTGCACAATGCATTTACACATCTATGGCTGTGATAATGCTAATGCTAATTTCAGCTAGCGAAAAACAGGCTTGAAACAAAATGTGCTTACCAGAAAAACTTTACGAAGGTAACAAATCAAATGAGGAGTACGGTCTTTTTGTTTTTGGAGCCAGTGGAGTCGCCTCCTGCTGGTCATGACTGAGATGCAGGTTTAAGTCACTTCAGCTTCACTTTTCAAAAAGTAGCAAACCTGGTCACCCCACATCAACCAGAGTCTGTCGTCATGGTGATTAAACCTAAACTTAATGGTGTGTTGTATAATGTTGTCAGTGCACCGTATGTTTAACACCTTCCTGATGAAGCACACTCATGACATCAGACTGTCAAGCTGGTGACCTTTGACCTGCGATGGTGTGGATCTTGTCTTATGATTTCATCACTACAGTGTCGTAGAAAGTTCAGAGAATGGATGGATGTACAAAATGTTTGATTTGGAAACAATGACCAGAGTTTATTGTCTGTTTCCTTTCTTCTCTAAACTTTTTCTGTTTTCTGTAAACTTACTCAAGTGGTCGAACCAGATTTCTTCACCATGACATCACGTTTCTCTGAACCTGACGTGCTGAGTAACACTGTGTCGCAACTAAAACTGATATTTTCAGTAAGAAAATGAACCACTGGTTACTTCTGCAACCATTAATTAACATCACGTACACATATTTTCAACTAAAGGTTTTGAAAGTAGATGACTGATGTCAAAACTTCAGAGGATGTTGTGTTGCGTTGCTGCGTTGCGTTGCGTTGCGTTGCGTTGCGTTGCGTTGCTGCGTTGCGTTGTGTTGCTGTGTTGCGTTGCTGCGTTGCGTTGCGTTGCTGCGTTGCGTTGCTGCGTTGCTGTGTTGTGTTGAGTTGCTGCGTTGCGTTGCTGCATTGCGTTGCGTTGCAGTGTGCAGTAAGGATAATATTGCAGGTTAACAGCTGTTTTTATTTTAAACGTTCCTCCAGCATCAATACAGCCTCATTAATGTTAATTAATGTCATTTAATTAATGTTAGTTAGTTTAATGTGATTAATGTTAGTCGTCAGGATCTCGTGTTTCTCTGCTGGTCGCTGCTCTACTCGACCTTCCTGTGTGTGTCTGTCCTCTGGCTGCAGGGACTCTTATGCAACTTGCTGTTTGTTATTATGGGATTTTAAAGTCTGTGCATGTTGTGAATGTTAACTGTGGATCTCTGGATCGTATTTATTATCTGACTGAAGAAGGAACTGAGTGAGTGTGTTTTAGTGGCCTCACAGCGCGGTTCGAACCCTCCGTGTTTACATGTATGTTATTTAGATTCTTGGAGGGGTCATTGGCCGTAAAACAGCTCCAGTCTCCTTCCTGACAGTGACACGACCCTCTGATAATCAGATAATCAATCATCATGGATCGGTTCGAGACGAGACATCAGAAAGAGGTGGCTGATGGGACTTTGGAGCCACTAAAGTTGTTCTTTATCAGAGCGGCTCGGCCTTATCTGCTCTGATGGCCGTCTCCGTCTGACACATTATAGGCTCCACTGCTGTCAGGAGGAGCGACGTCCTGTCCACAATGTCATAAGATTATATTTATTAGTGTTTTTTGTCTGTTTGTTTATGATGCAGATTCATAAATCACAGAGGTCTGTTGGTTTGGCTAAATGCTAAGCTAAGCACATGCTGGCTTCAGCTCTCATATGATCATCTCACTTTTTCCCAGAAATTCATCATCTTTCATCTCTAGTTTATTGAAGTGCTTTAATAAGAACACGTTGTTTCCTTAAAACCCTGAGAAGACACGTTTCAATGATCCATCAGCTGCTGTGGGAAACACAACTCATCATTAAAACCCATTCATATATTCATATATTCATATATTCATATTATGTTTCTATTTACAGACCACTGCTCGGGTTCAGACACCAGAACCACGCGGTTTCAGCTCAGGTCTTATTGACGTCATGTGTCTTTATGCTAGCTGTGTTTCTTCTTGTTGTTGATGTTGGCATGAACTGATTTTGTAATCTGTATCTCCTCTAAACCGCTGATTATAACGAACAGAAAGACCTCCGTACTTCTCTACTTGAACTTTTCATTCATGTTTAAGGTTTTACATTTTATGTAACATTCATCACAAACTTCAAATTTATCTAAAAAGTAAAATGATCTGGTTTAGAATGAATGCCATCAAACAGAAAGAAGAAATGTTTCGTGTCTCATCTTCTTTCATCCACTTTCATTCCTGTACTGTGACACTGGATTACAGCAGTTAGGATCGACTGTGTCACTGTGCTGTTGTGATGTCACCTATGTTTAGTCAAAATGATTTTCCAAATCATTACGACTTGTGTGTGTTAAAAGTCTGGTGATGTTTGCAGTGTAACATGGACGAACAGACAACTATCTCAGTATTACTGAGATACTGAAGAAAATGCAGAAATACAACAAGAAGAAACACAGCTAGCATGAAGACACATGACGTCAATCAGACCTGAGCTGACACCGCGTGGTTCTGGTGTCTGAACCCGAGCACTGATCTGTAAATATGAACATAATATGAAGCAGTGTATTAAAATAACACTTGTATGGGTCGTTCTTCTGGTCGCGTCCTGTAGAGGGCGCTGAAATCACTTATACATGTCCAGTCAATGGACCTTGACTCTTCTTCACTGAGTAGCTTCACTTCAGCTTCAACTCTCCAGCGCCCCCCTCAGGAGGCGTCTGTCTCTTTCTTTTATCGTGTTGATATTCTTGTTATGAATTAGAGTTTAAAAAAGGAAACGATGATAAAGTTTGAGCAGGAAGACGAAGCGATCGTTCATGAAACGATTCCTGTTTTTATTTTTGGGTGGACTGACTGTTCCCGACTGTTTCCTTGGACGTACATCACCTGATTATCTGTACAGCCATTAGTCATGAAACACACACACACACACACACACACACTCACTTTCTGACTTTCCACCCGTACTGAAGGTCAAGGCTGAGGTCTGTGCTGCTCTCTGATTGGATATCTGCTTCTCTTCCTGGTTTCCTGTTTGTGTTTTGTGTCACTAAAAGATTGCAACCTCTTCACCTTCACATGATGTTCTTCACATGTCAAGTTGAACACGTCTACAGTGACACGCTGAGGGTCAAAAAACTTGAGTAGATGCATTTATGCGCTCAGCTGATGGCGGCTCTGCTCCGGTTAAGTGTTTGTCCTTTACAGACTTTACTTTAAAGAACCAGTTCACATGTTTCCAGTGTTAAAGCATCAGTCAGGTGTCCATGTGAAGCTTCTCTGAGGCTTCATCAGTGTGAGTTAGTCATATCAAGTGGATATCTGACACATTTACAGTCTGTAAATCCATGTTTGTGGGTTTAGTCTCCATCACTTCCATTGTAAGTGTGTTATGAAGGGATCTAATGGTCAGTATGAACAGGATGATGATTACAGCAACAAACACATGTTCACTGTTTGTTTGGTTCCTGGTTTTAAAACACACATGATAAACTGTGAACTTGTCCTTTAACTCTCTCAATCCCAGCAGGACGTTGGCTTCCCGTCTTGTTTAAGTGAAGGACTATCTTGCTGTCAGTCAACATATATATAACTCTGGTTTTTAGCTCTTTATTGTGAGAGGACTCAAGAAACCAGAACATGTTCACATTTAAGAAGCTGCAATCGCAGTTTTTTTTCCTCTATAAGATCAGAAAACTCAGTGACAGGTTTTGATTGGATGTAAAAAGCTTTCAGTCGACTCCTTCAGAGCTGTGATTACATGCATTTCATAATAAAACTTGTCTAGACGAGCCCACATTCAACATACAAGTCACCACAGAGAATAATTCACATCAAATATTTTCACGTACCGTATATAAAGCGCACCGGATTATAAGGCGCAGTATCAGTTAACATGTGACTTGCTGTCATTGTCCACAAAGAAAACGTGTGTCAGAGAAGTCGAACTTTATTCAACTTTATTCAGTTGTAGGTTAACACAAAAACACAAGTTTGTCCAGATCCCTCTCAATGTTGTTCAGTTTTAACACAAAAATACAAAATGTAATGATTTTAGATGCACCTTATAGTCCAAAAAATACGGTAGTTCTGGTTAATCTGAAAAAGAAAACACAAAGATATCAGGAGACTTTGAGAGGCACAATAAAAGTAGGACACGTTGGGAATTAAATGAAAATCCAGTTATGTTGCAGCAGCGGTGACACGACGTCTTATGAAGGAGAACATTTCCCTCTTTATCATAAACATTAAGTCACTGTTATAAACACATGTTGTAACGGCCTCTGTGTGTGTAGCTGTTTGTCTGAATCTCTCCACAGAGCCTGAAGGATCCTGATTCAACTGAAAGATGAGTTTTAGTTGCACAATCTGTTCATCTTCTGAGACGTTTAACAGATTTACGATCAGTGTCAGAATCAGATTTCATATCAGCGTGTTTACACACACAAGACATTTATCTCACTGTTCAGGAAGATGCACAAAGACAAACAATAAGACCTCTACCTCCTACCGCTACCCAACAGAGCTGACTGAGAGATGAACAGAAATACGTGACTTATTATGTATAAGCGAGAAGGTGAAAAACAAATCAGTCGAGTAAAAAATAAGTTCTTGTAAAGATTTTAAACAATAAAGTTTTTAATGAAGGTCTCTGTCCTGCAGTAGTGTGGATGTGAAGTTGTGTTACAGACCATTTGTGTTGCGTTCAAGACCACGTGAATCAATGAGTCTAGTTTCACTGCCAGCAAGGAGATGATGCACAGAAGCAACACGCTGGTTCAGACCAAAACACAGAAGAAATGATCAATCACTTTATTAATCATTTAGTTCTTAAAATGTCATGAATATAACATGCAGAGCTCAAAGTGACACTTACACATATTCAGTTTATAATGATGTAAAACAGACTGGCATCTTTTGCACCATCAAAGTGTTTTACAGTAAGATGAATAAAGAACAGCAGTGAATGTCATTTAAAACACAATAAAGACCAGAAATACACTTCAAACTGAGTTTTTAGTTAATTTTCTCATTGATCTAAAACTAAAGCAATAGTTGATCTATTTTTATAACTGATTATTTGTTTATGGATGACTTTATTTGATAGGAAACAGAGATGATTTATTAATAAAGT
Source organism: Pampus argenteus (assembly GCA_036937835.1). Taxonomy (NCBI): domain Eukaryota; kingdom Metazoa; phylum Chordata; class Actinopteri; order Scombriformes; family Stromateidae; genus Pampus; species Pampus argenteus. Next base: position 867,683 of record CM072868.1, on the reverse strand, counting down.
AGAAGACAGATTTATCAATGATGCCACTCGATGTGAACAGCTGAGGTCATCAACACATGAAGCTGAAGGTCAGAGGAGTGCTGGTCGTCCGCCACCTTTGACTAAACCTCTCTGGCTCTGGCTGTTTGGGGGCGGAGCCTGGACCACGCCCGGCGGCAGTTAACGGAGGCCCAGGAGTCTTCGGCTCTGTCTGTCACACTATCGGCGTCCTTTCCGCTCCCATTGTTTGTGTCCAGAAGCTTCCCTGATGCCCTGCGACCCTCTTGAAGAAAACAGTGCCGCCGTGGGCTTCCTGAGCCTGCCGCCAGGGCTGCTGGGTATTTATGGAAGCGACACCGCTGAATCACTTCCCACTTCACCCTGCCCGCTGGGTGTGTGTGTGTCTATTTCTGGCAGCAGCAGTGTGTTCTGAGCTGGTGAGACTGGAAACCAGCAACATGAACAACATCCTCTCTCTCTCACACACACACACACACACAAACATTCAATCAAGATCACTCACTTTTGTTCCGAATTGTTTTTCGTAACCGTGGCAACAGTCTACAATTAGCCCTTTTTCCACTAACCTGGTTCTTCTGCTCTGACCTGTCGGGAACCTTTGTGACTTTGGTTTTTCTGTGTTTTACTGGAAGTTTCCTGGTGCAGAGTTCAGATTAGATCCTGCTGCATGTCGCTGAAAACGTGAAGACGGTCGTGGAAGAAGTGGCGATGAATGTATAGTGACCTTATACTAAAGCGGCTTATTGAAGTATAGTCACTCCAGCAGGTAACATGTCTGTAATCTCCATGAACAGATTCTGCAGTAGTCTTTGGTACCAAATGTGCTTCGGCTTCTGTGAGTAGCGTTGACCAATCACAGGCTTTGGTTCATCTAACGATGATTTAGCTTTTTATTAGCTGATTTTGAATGTATCTGCATTGATATGCTTAAAAAATAACTTGATTGATTAAGCGTTGCAGCTCTACAGGTTTAACAGAAAGCTTTATGGTAATTATTAATAGTTTGTTTCCACACAGGTTCATATAAATCATTCAGATAAGTTTTTGGATGTGAAGCTGCTCTCAGATCAGTTTGTACCTGAGTATTAAAGTTCCCAGTGTGTGCATGTTGGATGTTGAGTTAAAGTTCAGAGGAAACCAGTGAAGTGACTTTTTATTTAAACATTATCGGCTCTCATGAATCATTACAGCTCAGTAAAAGCCTACAGCTGCCATCTGTTAATGTTTGATCAGTTTATGAACGTTTGTCCTGCTGGTTTATGGCTGTGACATCAGCTGCTTTATAACTGGAAGCTGACACACTGTACATATCTGTACAGACGTGGGCCTAGAGCATCGGCACTGTTGCCATGGTTACTTGCAAGTTAACAGACCTCTGGCGGCCAATAGGAAGCTGTTCTGTTATCAGCTGCTCCAACGATACACTGAGACTCTGGAAAAACAGGAAGTAGAAGTCACTGGCCTCTGCTCCATTAAATCCTCGTGTTTCAGTCTCCTTCTCCAGGTATCACTGAAGCCTCTCGGGCTGTTAGCTTGGTGCTATAACGTCTCCACTTTTTGAGTCTCATGTGTTTCAGATTTCTTATTAGTCTAAATTACACTTTTCTTCAGATTAAAATACAACTAGTTCACAGCTAGCACACAGCTAGCACACAGCTAACTTACAGCTAACTCACAGCAAGCCCACAGCTAACTCACAGCTAACTCTCTGCTAATTCATGGCTAACTCACAGCTAGCACACAGCTAACTCACAGCAAGCCCACAGCTAACTCACAGCTAACTCTCTGCTAATTCATGGCTAACTCACAGCTAGCTCCCAGCTGATTCACAGCTAGCTCCCAGCTAATTCACAGCTAGCTCCCAGCTAACTCACCTCTAGCTCCCAGCTAGCTCACCTCTAGCTCTCAGCTGACTCACGGCTAGCTCACAGCTAACTCACGGCTAGCTCACAGCTGACTCACGGCTAGCTCCCAGCTGACTCACGGCTAGCTCACAGCTGACTCACGGCTAGCTCACAGCTGACTCACGGCTAGCTCTCAGCTAGCTCACAGCTGACTCACGGCTAGCTCTCAGCTGACTCACGGCTAGCTCTCAGCTGACTCACGGCTAGCTCACAGCTAACTCACGGCTAGCTCCCAGCTGGCTTACTTTAAGATGCAGCAGTAGCTTCATGTTTCTGCGGTGAGACAGAGCTGTGATTGAACTGATCAATCTTAACTTATTAACATTATTAACATTTTTCACTAATGATCACAACATTTCTTTGTTGGTCGATTATGTAATATATAATTATATTTTAATAAATATTGTCGTTATCAAATTTTTTTGTTTGTGCTAGTTTTAGTTTACAGTGTCAGAAAATCGGAGACATTCAACGTTCAACATTTTATCTTAAAAAGTTTCGCAAACAACAACTATCAAAACAGTTTGTGTTGATTGACTGATGAATTTCTCTTTCCAGTATCATATAAATCATATCAGCACGTTCTGACAGCTTCTGTTGTGATATTATATTGTTATAAACACAATAAAACAAACTTTGTTCTACTGGAGTTAAACTATTCGGAGCCGTTTTGAAACTCATTGCGTGATTAAAGAGGAACAGTTTGGTTTTATCTTCTTGGATTATAACTGGGTGGTGAGTCAAATGTTATCAAACCTTTAGGAAACTAAATGAAACACCTCCTTCATCCTCATCATAGACTGACCCAGACATCTCCCAGGAGAGGGATGTGTTTCCATGTTTCCATGTCTGAACGCAGCAAAACATTTCATTTATATATCAGGAAGGAAAATAAATGACACAATTAGTAAAACAAGTCAGCTGGCGAAAAACAAATAACTTATCAATTAAACAATCACATGGTGTTTTAATTGATCGATTAGTCTGCAATATGTGATTGATTATTTTAACTTTATGTGGATAATTTAACTTTTTATCTAAAATATTTGTTGTCAAGCTGTTGAGAAGGTTTGTATTGTGATGGTTGCTGTTAATCGAAGTTTTGACAGGATTGGTGATGGTTGTTTGATTTAGTTGACTTTTATTTGACTTTTAAGCTCAAACCTTACACGTCTCTAACACTCTCCCCCAGGTTGCTCCCTCCCTGCCCCCGCTCCCCCAGCTCCATCATGCCCGTCCTCAAAAACCTCCCAGTACGCCTGAAAGGTGGTGGTCCGACGCTAGAGAACGCCTTGATCCTGCGCAGGATGAGCCTCAACATCACCCCCCACCATCACAACCCCTTCGACAACGACGATGACAGCATCCATGGCAACGGTGACCATAGCAATCACTGGTCACCTGGAAGCTCGCTCCTTGATGGCCACGTGCCCAGAGACCGCAACCCGTTCGAGGACGAGGAGGACGAGAACGAAGCCAACGAGGGGAAAAAGGGGAAAGGAGGAGGAGGAGGGTCGGGGAAGAGTACCTTCAAGTTCACATCGCCACTGAAGACGCTAGGAAAGCTGGGAAAGAACCTGAGGGTTTCGGGGCGGAGCAAAGGATCCGCCACTCCCTCCCCACAGGGGTCATTACAAGGAACGCCCTCACCTGCGGAGAAGAAGAAGAGGGGGAGGAGGAGCTCTGAAGGAAGTCTGCTCAGGTAAGCAGGGACAAAATGTGGACAGGTAGCTAGGTTAGGAGGGATTATGGGACTTTGGCGAGGTAAAGAAAGGTAAAGGTTCTTAAGAGATGTTGTCGAAGTAAAGTGGGACTGCGATAAAGAGGGACAAAGGGAGTTTGTGGAGGTAAAGGAGCATGATGGGAGTTTGTCATATTGAAGTGGGATAATAGGAGTCGCTCTGTCATTCACAGGTTTGCGGGGAAATATCGCGACTCCTTCAGCTCCCGTAAGGAGTCGTTCACCAACGGTGAGCTGAACTGTTCGGAGAGCGAGTGTGACTCCACCAGCCGTCGTCTGTCCTTCATGAAGATGGTGGGTCTGGGGAAGCTGAAGAAGGAGTCCATGGCTGACCACTCGTCCCAGGGCCCCGAGGAGCAGCCGGTGCAGGAGGAGGTGGTGGAGGAGGTCAAACCCAGGGAGCCACTGTCAGGTAAGAAGTAAGAAGAGTCTGTCACATGACGGTAGCAGTAAGAAGAGTCCGTCACATGACGGTAGCAGTAAGAAGAGTCCGTCACATGACGGTAGCAGTAAGAAGAGTCTGTCACATGACGGCAGCAGTAAGAAGAGTCTGTCACATGACGGTATCAGAGGGCTTGTGCCTCATTTCTGGTTGTCTGTTGCACATTTCTGAACTAGCACTTTTTTTTACTTATTTTTCTACGTTCTTGTGTCATCGAATGAAATGATGCTATCTTGTTCTTTTTTATTAGAGAAATTCATATTTTTGGATTATTCTACTGTAAACGTTTTACAGAAGCCATAAACGCATATTTTAACATAATGTTCGTATCAGGACAGGTGCTGTTGTCCCCGTACACGAATACTTCTTAAATCAAACAGACAGAAGAGCAGCACATTCACACGTTTCTCTCTGTTTCTGTTAAAGATGTCGTCCACCAGACAGACAGACTGAGAGAGAGACAGACAGAGAGAGACACAGAGAGAGACAGACAGACAGAGAGACAGACAGACAGACAGACTGAGAGAGAGAGAGACAGAGAGAGAGAGAGACAGACAGAGAGACTGAGAGAGAGACAGACAGAGAGAGAGACAGACAGACAGACAGAGAGAGAGAGAGAGAGAGAGACAGACAGACAGAGAGATGGACAGAGAGACAGACAGACAGAGAGAGAGAGAGAAAGACAGACAGACAGAGAGACAGACAGACAGACAGACAGAGAGAGACAGAGAGATGGACAGAGAAAGACAGACAGACAGAGAGAGAGAGAGACAGACAGAGAGATGGAGAGAGAGAGAGAGAGAGAGACAGACAGACAGACAGAGAGATGGACAGACAGACACAGAGAGACAGACAGAGAGAGAGAGAGAGAGAGAGACAGACAGACAGAGAGACAGACAGAGAGATGGACAGACAGACACAGAGAGACAGACAGAGAGAGAGAGAGAGAGACAGACAGACATAGAGACATAGACAGGCAGGTTGGTGAAGGTTAACTCGGCTGGGTTTTATTTGAGAATTGTGTGAGTCTTTGTGGACCAACCTGAGGTTTTGGACCTGGGTTGTAGGACAGCTCCTCACTAGGGGACAAACCTTCAGGAGGACAGTTTGACGGTTCACACTTGGTGTTTAGATGTGATGGTTAACGTCAGTGAGGGAACTCACAAGTCAGGAAATGTGTGTGTGTGTGTGTGTGTGTGTGTGTGTGTGTGTGTGTGTGTGTGTGTGTGTGTACAGGTATTGGGCCGGTCCTGGAAACTTTCTAAAGGCGTCTATTGTTTATCGCACCCTGTTTACTCTGCTGTTTAGTAATGAATGATTCAAGTGTGTGTGTGTGTGTGTGTGTCTCCACACCCTTGTTTACATGTTACACAGTACTTCCCACTGTGTCCAACTGTGACAGAATATATACTGTACTGTAGTGAGGAAAATAAATCATGAATCATTTTTATTGATCAGCAGAAACTTGTCAAATCAATATTTGTTGTGAGCAGCTTTAGTTTGAACCAGCAGCGGTTCTCCTGGTTGTCCTGGTTCTCCTGGTTGTCCTGGTTGTCCTGGTTCTCCTGGTTCTCCTGCTCAGTGTTTCTGGTTCTCCTGGTTCTCCTGGTTGTCCTGGTTCTCCTGGTTGTCCTGGTTGTCCTGGTTCTCCTGGTTCTCCTGGTTCTCCTGCTCAGTGTTTCTGGTTCTCCTGGTTCTCCTGGTTGTCCTGGCTCTCCTGGTTCTCCTGGTTCTCCTGGTTCTCCTGGTTGTCCTGGTTCTCCTGGTTGTCCTGCTCAGTGTTTCGGGTTCTCAGCAGGTCGGTTGTTCTGCGTCTTGGAGACGACATCAGCTGCTGCAGGACTCCTGGTTCTGGGTGATGAACATAGTTCTTTATATCTGGATGTTTGGGCTCGTTACATTACAATACATTTGGGCCAATCAGACGCCTCCCTGATACATTGATACGGCTTGATTGATAGATATTCAAATGTTTAAAATGTTGAAATGATGTTGACCCTGATGAAGGGTTTGTAGGTGGACTGAGGTTCTGTTAATACAACTAGCTTCATACAAATGAACTTAACAAGTTGAGGTATTCACACACACACCAGGGCTGTGTGGTGTTGAACATAATGAACACAAATGTAAACGTCAAGTTTTATACCACAGTGTCATTTATTGCTGAATCAAGCTCAATAAATCAGAGGTCAGTTTCTCCATCAACTGTTAATCCAGTGAGACTAACGAGTTGGCTTTTAGGATTACACAATTTCTATTTTGTTTAACTAAACCAGGTTAACACACAAGTCTGGTGACATTTTCAAGGCAGCTCGCTTCTTCTGCACATTATGTCCAGACAGGAAAACAACAGTGATGTGGCAGGTGTTGAGTAAGGCACGCTAGCTCGTTACACAACAACCGCGGTAGGGGACAATCCTCCATGCTGGTGACAGGCTCTGCTTTGTAGCGCTCCAGACATTTCTCAATCCAGCCCTCCTCCCCCTCCTCCTCCTCCTCCTCCCCCTCCTCCTCCTCCTCGTCCTCCTCCTCCTCCTCTGAAGCAACAAAGCGAGCTGCTTTCTTCTGTGGAGGTTGTGAAGTTGCTGTTTGCACTGGTTCCTTAATAAATCCAGTGATCAATGCCCACACCTCAGCCCTCTCAGCCCTCTCAGTTACTTGAGGTCCTTAAATGTGAGGTCAAGTGCTGTGAACACTTTTAGCCATGTTTGTTTTGTCCTTGACTTTCTCTGTGTGTGTGCAGGCTGGGTCATCCTCTGAACTCTCCACATTAATATTCCTTAGCACTGTGTAGCCTGCATTGACAATGCATTTGAGTAATGGAGAAGGTTACCTGGAGGGCTCCAGCTCAGCTTGACTGTGTTTGAAGTTCCCCAGCGTGTCCCAGAGTGTGTGCTTACCTTTAAAGTTTCACTGCTTCATTGATATAATGGGCTTTTCTAGTTATGTCCATTAATCACCATTAAGTGCAGCCGTTGCTGTGAGCTCCCACTCCTTCGCTGGTTCTGACCGCTCAAAGATTTTGCAGTTACCGCTGTGCCTCGTCTCAGACCTTTGTCCTCCGCTATGTAAATCAATGTTGCATGCTATGGTCTCATTTAGCAATTCATACCGATAATTTGCTGAAAGTTTGCACCGAACAACAAGCATGGTCCTGTTGTTGTTAGCGGTGTGCTTGGCTTGCATGTCATATCATAGGATGGATCTAAACTCAGTAAATATATATATATATATATATGATCAGCTGGCGTTTCTTTTTATATTGCAGCTTTATTTTTTGTTACTAATATATCTATGATAAAACACAATCATCTGCTAATATAATTATGAACTTGGCAGCAGGTTAAAGACTTTACAGAATAATAAAAGATAAAACAGCTGAAACACGTCGTTCCTGTAATAACGGTGACAGGCGGTCTGTCAGCTGTTATTACTGTAATCACACTCACACTGAAGTCTACTCGACCTCATAATGTCACAGCATGTAGTTAAAGGGACTCAAGCAGAGGAACACATGTTTACTGTGAAAGAAACCAGAATATAATCACATTTAAGAAGCTGAAATTTGCCTTTTTTGTCCCTTAAAAATGAATATTACTAAAAATGAATCAATTATCAAAGTAGTTGCCAACTGATTGATGAGCTCATAGTGCAGGACAGACAACATTCAACACAGCAAACTGGTCAAACAACATATAAAATATGTTAAAATGCACACATATAGTACTGTAAATATTATGTCGTATTATATTATTTATATTACAAATACAAAATACAAAGCAGACAACACATACACAGCTCTGTACCAACAATGTTCTGATCATACTGAGATATGACGAACATGAGGTTCAGTCTTAGTTTGACCATAAACTGTAGAGAAAGTTCTGGATGTTCAGATCAGGGCTTGTTTTCAGATGCTGCTAAACCACCGAATCAGCAGATCAGGTTACTGTGTGTGTGTGTGTGTGTGTGTGTGTGTGTGTGTGTGTGCGCGCTTTGTGTCATTGTTAAACAGGACTGAAAGAGTCAGAGCTGTTTATACCTGCATCACTGTTATGCACCATTTACACACACACACACACACACACACACCTGTATATAATACCTGTTAGTGAGTAGAAGCAGCTCAACACATACAGAAACATCTACTGATCAATAATATAATAAACACATTAAAATTAATTTCACGTTCTTCTGTATCCAAAACAAAATCAAATTCCAAACGAGAAAATCTGCAGTGAAAATCAAAAACCAACGATCAAGCAATGACACCAGAAACAGAAAAAAGCAGAAACAACAACCAAACAAATAAGCAAAGTGAAGTAAAGAAAGAAAAAAGTACGTCTGTCATGTTGTTGAAGAGACTTCCTGTGGTGAGTTCAGGTGCATCAGAGCGGCGTGTTCGTCTCTCCGCTGCTGGTTGTTGTCATCATGCATTCTGACTTCTTGTGTAAGCGTGCAGAGCTGCACATCTGCTGGAATGCAGCAGAACATCAAACATCATCAACCCGAACATCTGCACGCTGCGTTCATGCTCAGAGGACGAAGGTCTGGAGCAAAAATGTCATCATAATTATATATTTCCATAATATAAAATAATAAAGGAACTAAATAACTCAGTTCATACTGTAGTTGAACAGACTGAAATCTTCATAATCTGCATCTGTAAATAAACACAGAGACGCACAGCTGCAGGCTGTCGGTTCCAAACTGCATCAGATGTCACGTTCATTTATGTTCAGTGGTTCAATAATAACAATAAATAATGGAGGAAAAAATCCAAAAACTGATTCATTAGTTTGACATAAGAATCGGTGTAACATCCTCTCTATAAATTATTTATCTATCTATCTACAAATCATCTGTGGACTTTTCTCTTGACATGTTTTGACTTTGTACACTTACTATAACTATAAAAAAACAGTAATGATTAAGATGATAAAATATAAAGAAGTTTGATCCAGAAATAGTTTAATATGACACAATATTTAATATGACTGTTTAATAAGTTTATAAAATGTGTTTTAATAGAGATCTCTCTGAACCCACAGGTGTCCATATTCCTTCAGGTTAAAGTGTAAACTGTTGGGACCGGCTGCAGATTGGATGGAGGTGCAGAAACATGAGTACAAATAATAAATAATAATAAATATAAACAAAACTTTAAAATCAGCTGACACCAATAGAAGTGCATCATCTGCATATGTATTATTTATTCTTTACTTCTCACATAAATAGATGATAAGTGGACAGATTCACACATGATTGATAGAAGTAGTCCTCCTGCTGCGTGGACGTCACGTGACTCGACTGTCAGGCGTCTTTGTTGTTGGACTCACTTTGACCTTCAGGTTGTCTCCGTGTAGTGGAATTTACCCTTCTGTGTGTGTGTGTGTGTGTGTGTGTGTGTGTGTGTGTGTGTGCGTGTGCGTGTGCGTGTGCGTGTGTGTGTGTGCGTGTGCGTGTGTGTGTGTGTGTGTGTTATATCATCACTTGCAGGACTCTGCAGCTCTGCAGGCTGAAACATGAAACAAGAAATCCAGTTCAGACCACTAACTCAGAACGTCTTTGTTGTTTGAACTGCAGCTGTTTTCTCCTTCGCCTAAAACAAACAAACAAACAAACAAACAAACAAATAATGAACAAGGCTCAGTATGTTTATGTTCATATTGACTATTAGATGATAAAGTTGTCATTGTCATTGGGATTTATTTAAATATTTGAAGGAGACAACTGTCTTTAAGATTTTGATTTTGATAATTGATTAATTGGATAACGTTCATCTTCTCATATGTGATGAAGCCACATCAAACTGTGCAGAGACAGGAATACATGTGATGAACGTGGCCAGTTGTCCTTCGAGCTGCTCCATTAGAGTAACAGTAACATTAACAGGATCTCCAGCTCACAGTGAGGCCAGCTTCAGTTGCGTAACTTCTGCTTAGTCACCCCACAGCGTGTTGATAAGCAGCTCATATTCAGGCCTGTCAGGACCAGTCAATGATTAGCACATTGTTCCCCGTGTGAGCAGACATTATTATAATAATGTTACTGGTCTGCTGCTGGCTTCCTGTCAGATAATCTCATATCACTTTTAAAGTGGCTTCACACAGTCTGGCCTTCAACAACTCACTTACTGTGTGTTTTATAAACTCGGGGTGTTTCTGATGTGATGTTGGAAGTTTTTTTCAGTATGGATCATCGTCTCATAAACTTCAAGACAGACAGCAAAGGATTTGCTCAAATGAACTTTTTGTTTTTTTGGCCAGTTCTGTCTTTTAATGACTGTCAGGAGCACAAATGAACATGAATCTTCCCCCAAAAGGCTGCATGTCACAGGAAAATGATCATTCTGTGGAAGATGTTAGATTTACTGCAGCTTCCTGTTGCACTTTGAGCTTCTCTGAGCAGAGGACTGAACCTGAGACATATTTGACCCAGCTGTGCCTGCAGGCGACAAACTCACAATCCTCTTTGTATTTCATATTCAGAGGAAGATTTCACTGTTGAAGAATGATTATTTTATTCCTTCATTATACTGGAAACGTCTACAGGCCGTGAAACTACCTCTACTTCTCTCTCAGACGTTGGTATGAAGTGGTGGCACATCATCCTCTAAAAGTTCAGCTTACCGTTTATCTAATTTACACACAGTGTGTGTGTGTGTGTGTGTGTGTGTGTGTGTGTGTGATGTAGGAGCTCCTCTGTCCTCCATTTGAACCGACAGACGACCTGAGAGGAGAAAAATGTGAAGACAGAGTTCAGATTACAGTCTGCACACAATACAGCTACTGTTCACACACACACACACTGAGACAGCAGCTTCACTGAAGGAGGTTCACGTGATGACACAGACGTGACGTGATGTCACGGACATGACGTGATGACACGGACGTGACGTGATGACACGGACGTGACGTGATGACACGGACGTGACGTGATGTCACGGACGTGATGACACAGACATGACGTGATGACACAGACGTGACGTGATGACACGGACGTGACGTGATGACACGGACATGATGACACGGACGTGACGTGATGACACGGACATGATGACACGGACATGATGACACGGACGTGACGTGATGACACGGACGTGACGTGATGACACGGACATGATGACACGGACATGATGACACGGACATGATGACACGGACATGATGACACGGACATGATGACACGGACATGATGACACGGACGTGACGTGATGACACGGACGTGACGTGATGACACGGACGTGACGTGATGACACGGAAGTGACGTGATGACACGGACGTGACGACGCAGACATGACGTGATGACACAGACATGACGTGATGACACAGGAGGGCGGGGCTTCATCCACCCAGCTGGAACAGATTTCCTGTGAAGACTGAAGCTGAACAATAAGAGCTGCTGTGATTCTGTGTGGAAGGGCACACACACACACACACACACTGAACATATAATGTGTGTGTGCTCTGCTGCTCATATATAGTGTCTACATGTGTGTGTGTTGTTGTTATAGCTGTTTTACAAGCTCCAGTGTCGTCTGGTTTAAAAGTGCTGAAACCATATCTTTTAGTGGTCACACCCTGTGTGTGTGTGTGTGTGTGTGTGTGTTACCTCTCCCCAGTGGTCTTATTAAAACTCTCCGTGGTTCAGAACACGTCATTCATCTTAAAACTGGCTGCAGCTCAATCTGAACTTTAGTCTCCAACATCCAATAAACCAGAGAGGTGAGCGGGGCTGATCGACTTCTCAATCAGGAAATATTGATTGTTTATAGAGTTGTGGAGTGTTTTTCCTCATTGTGTATTCAGTTTTTTTCTTTAAACAATACTCTCAGTCTGGGTGTTTCCACTGCAGGAACTGTCCCAGGAGACCTGAGGAACTCAGGAACTAAACCTGCATTTACAGGAACCAGGGACTAAATTTAGTTCCTGTCGGATCGTTCCAGGTGTAAAACAGTTCCTGCTGTGGGGACGTTTAACTTTCCAGACGTTATGGACACGGTGTGGTCGATGGGACACGGTGTGGTCGATGGGACACGGTGTGGTCGATGGGACGTGGGACGGACACGTCTTGATGTAACGTTAGATAGAACGTTAAAAAACAACTAAACTTTTAACTCTTAATAACTCTTTGGTTTAAATGGGACTAATGTCACTGAACATAAATTCAGGATTCCCATTGACAGCGTTTCTACTTACAATACTACAATACCCATGAGCCTCAGCTGCTACAGGCCAGAGAATTGAAAATGCTCCATTCTTCTAGTTGTCTATGTGTCATAGTTGAATTCATCTCAAGTTGAAAACAGGATTTTCAGCTCTGACTGGATCGTACACGTGTGTTCATGTGTCCACATGGTCTGTTGTGTTGATCCATAACAGACAGCAGACAGGAAAGACAGAGGATGAAAGGAGCCACGCGTCCACGTAGACGTAAACTAAATCCCTCCAAAGTCCAGCTCAAACTAAATCTACACATAGCGATGTTTCTCACTTCTTCTTTTCCTCTCCTGTCGCCGTCCTGTTTTTAGAGGAGCTTGTTGCAGTTTGAGTAGCACACTGTTAAATTGTACAGTATTATCTGCATTGTAGTAAACACACACGTCTGTTCATCAAGCTTTGTTGGCTTCTCTTGTGTCGAGGACTTTAAAGTGAGATAATGGAGCCTCTGGTGGCAGCTGAGCAGTAACTCACAGGACAGACAGCAGTTAACAGTACAAAGTGTTTGGTTCTGAATGAGAGGAAACCGGTCCGTCAGAACTGAAGGACTCTCAGGTGGAGAGGATGAACACACACTTCCTGACAGGTTGACAGGAAGCCACAGCAGCTTCAACACTGAAGCAGCGTACTGTACATGGACCTGAAGCTGACCTCTAATGACCTGCTGCTTTAATGCTGCCGCCTCTGACCTCTGACCTCTGACCTCCGCTCTGCTGCGGCGACCCAAACAAGACACATGAAACGCTGAAGTGTGTGTGTGATGTTCCCCCGTCATTGTTCTGCTCGTAGAGATGATCTTCCTCTGGGCTGTGTGTCACATCCTCACACAGCCGGACGTACCGTCAATTAACTTACACATCAAAAATGAAAAAGTAAACGTCCAAAAAGTTAATATTCTATGTAGTCTATAATGTTATTATTGATATTTGTCAATTGATAATAATATTACGTATTATTATTTTCTTGTTTATCATCACATCCATATTGCTGTGAAGTGTGTGCGTGTGTGTGTTTGTGTGTGTGTGTGTGTGTGTGTTATCTGGCTGCTGCAGTATATTGGCGTGATGAATAACTGAGTCATTTCCTCTCTGATTCTTCGGCATCAATGTTTATTTCTTTTGTTTAACAAACACAAGACTCAACTCGGATTCAGTGTGACTTATAGTTAATATAAATAATGCATAATATCGGGTTGATAAACCAGATGAGAGGCAGATGTTTCAGGTGTTTCAGGTGTTTCAGGTGTTTCAGGTGTTTCAGACGTTTCAGGTGTTTCAGGTGTTTCAGATGTGTCAGGTGTTTCAGGTGTTTCAGGTGTTTCAGATGTTTCAGATGTTTCAGGTGTTTCAGATGTTTCAGGTGTTTCAGAGGTTTCATGTTTTTCAGATGTTTCAGATGTTTCAGGTGTTTCAGACGTTTCAGGTGTTTTAGGTGTTTCAGATGTGTCAGGTGTTTCAGGTGTTTCAGGTGTTTCAGATGTTTCAGATGTTTCAGGTGTTTCAGGTGTTTCAGGTGTTTCAGAGGTTTCATGTTTTTCAGATGTTTCAGATGTTTCAGGTGTTTCCGGTATTTCAGGTGTTTCAGATGTTTCAGGTGTTTCAGAGGTTTCATGTTTTTCAGGTGTTTCAAGTGTTTCGGATGTTTCAGGTGTTTCAGGTGTTTCAGGTGTTTCGGATGTTTCAGATGTGTCAGGTGTTTCAGGTGTTTCAGATGTTTCGGATGTTTCAGGTGTTTCAGGTGTTTCAGGTGTTTCAGGTGTTTCAGGTGTTTCAGATGTTTCGGATGTTTCAGGTGTTTCGGATGTTTCAGGTGTGTCAGGTGTTTCAGGTGTTTCAGGTGTTTCAGATGTTTTAGATGTTTCAGATGTTTCAGGTGTTTCAGGTGTTTCGGATGTTTCAGGTGTTTCGGATGTTTCAGATGTGTCAGGTGTTTCAGGTGTTTCAAGTGTTTCAGATGTTTCAGGTGTTTTAGGTGTTTCAGATGTTTCAGGTGTTTCAGATGTTTCAGGTGTTTCAGATGTTTCAGGTGTTTCAGATGTTTCAGGTGTTTCAGGTGTTTCAGATGTTTCAGGTGTTTCAGATGTTTCAGGTGTTTCAGATGTTTCAGGTGTTTCAGGTGTTTCAGATGTTTCAGGTGTTTCAGGTGTTTCCGGTATTTCAGGTGTTTCAGGTGTTTCAGATGTTTCAGGTGTTTCAGGTGTTTCAGATGTTTCAGGTGTTTCCGGTATTTCAGGTGTTTCAGGTGTTTCAGGTGTTTCAGGTGTTTCAGATGTTTCAGGTGTTTCAGATGTTTCAGGTGTTTCGGGTGTTTCAGGTGTTTCGGGTGTTTCAGGTGTTTCGGGTGTTTCAGATGTTTCAGATGTTTCAGGTGTTTCAGATGTTTCAGATGTTTCAGGTGTTTCAGATGTTTCAGGTGTTTCAGGTGTTTCCGGTATTTCAGATGTTTCAGGTGTTTCCGGTGTTTCCGGTGTTTTAGATGTTTCAGGTGTTTCAGATGTTTCAGGTGTTTCAGATGTGTCAGGTGTTTCAGGTATTTCAGGTGTTTCAGATGTTTCATGTTCTAATCAATAATAATCATGTTCTGAGTTTTCTTCAGTGTCTGAACAGGAAATGTAAGTAGTTTATTTAGCAGGACTTCATGCTGCTGGATTGTAAACTGTGTAATTACAACTTCCTGCCGTCGCGTGACACACACTGGTCCAGCTTTTTCACACACACACACATACTGTTTTTATTCTTGATAATTTAAATGTATGTTAGTACTGGGTGAATACCGTCTTGTATGTTTTTTATTGTTGTTAAATCTGTTTATTAGTCTGACATTGAGGTCGAGTTTAATAGATGACTGTACAGAACGGTCAAAAGCTCCAGAAATAGCTCAGTAAGTGGACCTTGTGTGTAGAATATTTACCACAGATATTCGTCCGTTTCTCCGAACTCAGTCTGCTGAATGTTGAGAATTTAAATATGAAGTGCTGAAGCCTGAACCTCCGTCTCCGTCTCCGTCTCCCTGAGGGCTGCTTTGAAGTCCAAATCAAACAAACCCTCCTCCAGAGCTTTGCCTCAATGTGAAACATGATGAATAGCCTCCTGATCAATGTGTGTGTGTTCTTTGCCTCGAGGTCCAGTTGAACAGATGTTAATGAATAAAGAGGTTTTTACTGCGAATGAAGTTTCTTTCTGATACTGAAATGAAACGTCCTGCTGAAGTCGTTACTGCAGGTAAACATTCAGTAGGTCCTATTCTGATTGGCTGGGGTGAAGTTGGGGGCCACGCCTCCAGCCAGTCGGAGTAGGAGGTCTTTAATAGGCCAGAAACAGCCTGCTGGAGGACAAATTAGATTTAATAAATATGAGTCAAAAAAGATGTTCAATGTCTCCTTCAGTCCTGGAGATCCTGCAGCTGGTGAAGAAGCGGGACCTCTTCCTGGCCGACTCTCACATCCTGGAGTTGGAGCAGGAGTGTAACGAGGCCGACCGGGACGCCGTGGTGCTGCCGGAGGACAGCAGCCTGAGCGTGAAGGACGGCAGCCGCCGGAAGGCAAAGGACGTAGAGCTGCTGTATGAGGAGCTGCAGAAGGAGCTGTGGGCTGTGGTGAGGGAGTCGCTGCGCTCGCCCACAGCCGGACCAAACCTGGGCCTGGTGGTTCAGGTGAGGACAGCTGCAACCATGGCAACGGTCACAGTGACAGGTGATGGTCAGTGCTGACATCACCTGTGTGTGTGTGTGTGTGCAGGTGCTGCAGCAGGAGGAGCAGGCAGATAAAGACTGGGCCAGCAGTGAGGTGGCGGCGCCTGGCGGCTCGAGGCCACGCCAGCTGAAGCAGCGTTGGAAGGAGGCGGTGGAGGAGGCTGCAGACGGATCTCTGCCTCAGAAAGCAGAGTTTACCACTGGGGAGCTGGCAGGGTATCTGGACCGCCTCAAAGCCCGGGTGGTGGAGGACCTGGGGGCCGCCAAGAGGAATGTGGTGTCCATTTACCCCGAAGAGTACCAGTCCTTCCAGGTGAGACAACACCTGGACACCTGGACAGAAAAAAAGACACAAAGATAAAGCTCTATGTTTTAAACTCCTCAAAATCCTACTAACTTCATCTAGCACCACCATGAGACTTTACAAGACTTTAATAGCAGTGCTCTTCAACCTTAACCTTTGACCTCGTAGGTTTACGTGCAGAGCTACCACCAGGCAGTTGCCAGGCGACTGCAGGCCATCACCAACAACCAGCTGGAGATCACTGACATCTACTCTCTGCTGGACTGGCTGCACAACATATACAACAGGTACATTGACAAACTGTACTTCAGTATTTAAGTACAATTCTGACAGAGGTACTTGTACTGAGCGCGTGTTGGTTCACACATTAAGACCTGTGTGTGTGTGTGTGTGTGTGTGTGTGTGTTGTTGTTTCAGAGACGTTCTGGGCACGGTGTGTATCACGAGTCCGTTCAGCCGCGCTCATCTCAGTCCGCTGCTGCCTTCAGAGACTGTGGACAGACTGGAGCTGGACTGTCTCAACTCTGTCAGGGTGAGACACACGAACACAAACACACAACTCAACTGTATTTATACTTTAAACATAACAACATATTAATGTTCACATTGTGTATTTTGTAAAGATCCAGTTTTGAGAATTAGCACAAAGCTACTTTCTAACTGGCTTTGTTTACATTTGATTGGCCAATGGAAAGTATGGCGAGGATTTATTTCCTGTTTGTCTTTTCGCTGCACCAACGCAATTGAATGAGGAGGCTGCGTTATTCTGCTGCAGCTTGAGAACGTCCTGTAGCTGCAGGTTAAACCTCAGGTGTGCTTGTTTTGATCCCTGTCTCCTCCCTCTACAGGCTAAAGTGACCACAGAGCTGAGCCAGCTGCTGGACGAGGAGGAGAAGAGATGGATGGAGACGCTGCACATCGAGGAGTACCAGATCACTCTGGCCAAAACTGTCATACAGGTACTCGCTGTTCCCATGGTTACCACAGGTGTGTGTCTCAGCTGATCAGCACACACACTGGATGGTGTTTCCCCTCAGTTTAAATAAAGGTTATTGAATCAGCCAAATGTTACGTAAAAGGTGGATTCCGCTGCGTTTTGTACACTGATTGTTTTCTGAGTCTGTCCTTCAACTGCAGCCAAAGTCAACATCAAGCACTTCCTGCTCTGACACACACACACACACACACACACACACACACACACACACACACACACACTTCATTCATTAAACCAGCTGCTGTCCTCAAGTGGCCAAACAAAGTAAAACAAGAAATCCTTGAGTCCTTGAACGCACCATCATGGAAACGTTTCAGTATTAGAACACATTTATAGACAATCAATCTTCGTTATATTATTTAAAATCATATTTCATTTGGGAAACATATTTTTTACTTCAACCAACTTATTTAACTAAACATGCACATAAATAAGATGTAAATGTTTAAGACAGAATAAGTTCAGTAAAAGATTTAGTTTGTGTTTCTTTGTGTGACTGTTTGTGTTGTTGTTGCTTCAGAGGCTGCAGGTTGATCTGGAGCGTTCAGCCTCCATCAACAGGAGTTTGGGCTCCAGAGTGGCTCAGTGCAGCCTGAACGGCCTGGCAGACTTCCTGTACAGGTACACACATGTTTTATGCTCTTGTCACCAAACTAACACACATTATTTCTCTCTATGAGACTCATATGGGTTGAAATATTCATACTGCATAATAATATTTTCAGGACTCATTTATAGACAAGGTGTTGTAGAAGGTTAACAGTCTGTATTCATGATTACATGATGTTGGTTTGTTTTAGTTTCCAGCGTAAGGTGGAGATGTTTCATGAAGGGATGCAGAGCGGCATGTTTGGAGACAACGAGGATGGATACGTGTCCAAAACCATCGCCCTGGTCAACTGCTGCCCTCCATTCAGGTACAATCAGTTCACTGCTGTCTGTCTATCTGTCTGCCAGTCTGTCTGCCTGCCTGTCTGTCTGCCTGACTGCCTGTCTGTCTGTCTGCCTGTCTGACTGACTGTCTGCCTGTCTGTCTGCCAGTCTGCCTGTCTGTCTGCCAGTCTGCCTGTCTGTCTGACTGACTGTCTGACTGACTGTCTGCCTGTCTATCAAAAATCTCCCACATTAGTTTCTCAAACAATAGTAGTAAATATCCCCAAAGACTCAAAGTGTGTGTGTGTGTGTGTGTGTGTGTGTGTGTGTGTGTTCAGAGGTTTCGTGCAGCGCTGTGCTCAGTGTGACCCATCGGTTAGCGAGGACTCTCTGCATCGAGCCAACAAAGCTCTGGATCACATCATCCATCAGGGAGTCAGAGTGCTGTCTGAACGGCTGTACCTGCGCATCAGGGTAACACACACACACACGCACACACACACGCACGCACACACACACACACACACACACACTAACAATAAGTCAATCATTTTTATCTCTATGACTTTGACCTTTGACCTGTGTCTCTGGTCCTCGTCCCTGTTTGTTGACTCTGTATCAATAAGGCTTTTTGAATTCAGTTAAATTTTTACCTTTGATTTATTCTGTTAATGTTTGCTGATATAAAACAGTGTGACACATCCACCACCTCCAACACCTAAAACACATCCACCACCTAAAACACATCCACCACCTAAAACACATCCACCACCTAAAACACATCCACCACCTCCACCACCTGAAACACATCCACCACCTAAAACACATCCACCACCTCCAACACCTAAAACACATCCACCACCTAAAACACCTGAAACACATCCACCACCTAAAACACCTGAAACACATCCACCACCTCCAACACCTGAAACACATCCAACACATCACATCCATCACCTCCACCACCTAAAACACATCCACCACCTCCACCACCTAAAACACATCCACCACATCCACCACCTAAAACACATCCACCACCTCCAACACCTGAAACACATCCAACACATCACATCCACAGAGACAGCTGGAAACACTAAAATCACTAAACATCAGTCAGGTTAGTTTACATCAGGAGGTTGTTTAGTGATGACACTTTATTTGTATACTCATTTAGTTTACTTCATATTTGGTTGGTCAGAACAACTTGAACCAAACATGAATGTCTGTGTCTGCGTCATGTTGTTACATATCTGCGTCATGTTGTTACATATCTGCGTCATGTTGTTACATATCTGCGTCACGTTGTTACATATCTGCGTCACGTTGTTACATATCTGTGTCAAGTTGTTACATATCTGCGTCATGTTGTTACATATCTGCGTCACGTTGTTACATATCTGCGTCATGTTGTTACATATCTGCGTCACGTTGTTACATATCTGTGTCAAGTTGTTACATATCTGCGTCATGTTGTTACATATCTGCGTCACGTTGTTACATATCTGCGTCACGTTGTTACATATCTGCAGCATGTTGTTACATGTCTGCGTCACGTTGTTACATATCTGCGTCACGTTGTTACATATCTGCGGCATGTTGTTACATGTCTGCGTCACGTTGTTACATATCTGCGTCACGTTGTTACATATCTGCGTCACGTTGTTACATATCTGCGTCACGTTGTTACATGTCTGCGGCATGTTGTTACATGTCTGCGTCACGTTGTTACATATCTGCGTCACGTTGTTACATATCTGCGTCACGTTGTTACATGTCTGCCTCACGTTGTTACATATCTGCGTCACGTTGTTACATATCTGCGTCACGTTGTTACATATCTGTGTCACGTTGTTACATATCTGCGGCATGTTGTTACATGTCTGCGTCACGTTGTTACATATCTGCGTCATGTTGTTACATATCTGCGGCATGTTGTTACATGTCTGCGCCACGTTGTTACATATCTGCGTCATGTTGTTACATATCTGCGGCACGTTGTTACATGTCTGCGTCACGTTGTTACATGTCTGCGTCATGTTGTTACATATCTGCGTCACGTTGTTACATATCTGTGTCACGTTGTTACATATCTGCGTCACGTTGTTACATATCTGCGTCATGTTGTTACATATCTGCAGTAATAAAGTCAAAATAAATGAAATAATAAAGTGATCGTGTCTGTCAGCCTTTCTTTGAGCGGCTGGTGAAGAGGAAGTGGCTGAGCAACGTGGAGCCGTACGAGCAGATTGAAGCTCTGATCAAAGAACACTTCAAGAAATATCACAGGATGGACAGCCCACCATACCAGGTACACACGCACACACACACACACACACACACACACTGTAGATTTACACAGACAAAAGCATGTGGACAGCTGAGTGTCTCTCTCGCCTTCTTCTTCAGCTCCTGGTGGCCGAGGTTCACCGCCGGGTGGTGATGGAGTATCTTCGCTCCGTCATGCGAGGCAGGATCATCTGCACATCTGTGAAGATGAGGAAGAGGATGGCTGGTCGGCTCAGAGACGAAGGCAAACAGATCAAAGTCCTCTTCAAGGACCTGGTGAGTGTGAAAGGTCAAAGGTCATGACTGAGTATCATGTACTGAGACACACCCACACTGCTCTTTGTCTTTGGTTTGTGTTCAGTGGCTCCCTCTAGTGGCTCAGATGTACCTGTGACGCTGTGATTGGTTGAATATAGTGACAATTCAACAGGGAATATTTAGTCAGGATAACTTTTGGTGGTGTTAGAAGAACTAATTATATTTATTTACTGAAGGTTTAAATATTTACGGCATCCCGTCCACTCATATGTTAAGTTACATTTACAGTATAATTTAAAAAGGACGTTTTCTGTTTTTATGTGTCAGGAGTCTCCATCCAGCTGGTTGGACAGCGCTCTGTCCCACATCTCAGAGATCATCCAGCTGGAGGATGTCCCCTCCATCCAGATGGAGGTCGGAGTTCTGGTCAGAGAGTTTCCAGATGTCAGGTACAAACACCTCAAACACCTCCAACACCTGTAACACCTGTAACACATCCAACACATCCACCACATCCAACACCTCCAACACCTCCAACACCTGTAACACCTCCAACACCTCCACCTCATCCAACACATCCAACACATCCAACACATCCACCTCTTCTTCCTCTTCTGTCTGACTGACTGGGAGTGTGTGTATGTGTGTATGTGTGTATGTTTGGAGCTAAAGACAAAGCATGAACACTTTCCTTCCTGTCTGATTGTGACATGGCTGCCATGAAATTTCACCTTTAACCCACTGAGCGTCTCTCAAACACTCCTATAGGAAACACTGTGTGTGTGTGTGTGTGTGTGTTCTATAATAAGCCTGGTTCTCTTGTTATTGTTCTCCTATTAGCTGTATGGATTTTATTTTCTTCCATACTGCATCCTGTGAGACGTTCACAAGATCCTCAGATACTGTGGGAGCTTCTTAAAGGACACGTTCAAAATGTTTCTATTTATGTGAAGCTAATCTGAAGCTTCAAATCCAGCAGATGTGTTTCAACGTTACAGTGTTTTTAGAGCCAAAGTCCCTCTTTTTGTTCCTATACTTCCACCACAGCTCAACAGGGAAACACAAAGAGGGAATTTGATGCTAAACAGACTGTAAATGTGTCAGATATCCACTTGATATGACTAACTCACACTGATGAAGCCTCAGAGAAGCTTCACATCTACTTTAAATGACTGTGTGGACACACTGTGGATTTGAACCTCCATCACTGACACTGAAAGCACATTTGAAGCAGATCTTTGAACAGCCAGTATGAACAGGAGCAATGATTACAGTCACTGTTCATGTGGACACCTGACTGATGCTTTAACACACTGGAAACATGTGAACTGCTCCTTTAATAAGCTCTGTAGCGGTGACACGATGACTTTCTGTCTCATTCCTGTGGTGTTTAATGAAAACCTGCAGTGTCATTTAGCCACTTGTCAGAACAAAATGTGGAAATCTCTTAATCTTTATTTCAGCGATCTAACAGGTGTGTAAAGCTGCAGCGGTGCTTCCCAGCTGTACTGGGCTCCTTCTTTATGAAGCTTTATGGATTACGATCATCTCAATTTGTTTAGAAATGGCTCGGAGGCCAGCACAATTGTCCTTTAAAGGAAAGGTTTTTAACTTTTTTAAAAGTAGGCTTCTCTTGCTACAGCCAGCAGCTGGTTATCTCAGCATACAGACTAGAAACGGGTCAAACAGCTACCAGCAGCCCTACAGCTCACTGATTAACATGTTATATCCTTTATATATCCTGTATGTTCATTTCACGGTTCTCTAACTTCCTTCACTTCCTGTTCATTCCTTCGTCTCTCTCCTCTCTGTTCAGGAAGAAGCATGTGTCGGCCATTTTGAACATCCGGGGCATGACTCGGCAGGCGGAGCGCCAGGAGATCCTCAACATCGTCAAAGACATCGAGAGCAGCGATGGCGGTGGTGGCTTGGCTCGGCTGTCCCGGGACTGCGCCCTCTTCTCTGAGGTGCCGGTCACCTCTGAGGTCCACTGCCTGAACGTGGGCCTGAGCCGCATCGCCCTCACCGCCTCTTCCTGCTTCACCTCGCTGCGGCCACGGCGACGCAAAACGCGGGCGCCCCTCCAGGAAAACCCTGACGACGTTCTTTGAACTGCCGAGGTCACGCGGTTCTTTATCTTCTCCAGACTGGAACTGGATTTAATGCTGGGACTCAAACTGGTCTGTGTGGAGAAGCAGGTGGATGTGGTGTGTTTGATCCATTTACTGTTCGCCAAGCCCCGCCCCAAAAACAGTGACTGTCCAATCATAGCTTAGCGTTTGTGTTTCTTCTAACAGACTTAAATCCCTTCAGTCACTTGTTTGATTTTTGGTGTTTAGACTAAATATTGAAAAATACAATCGCTGACTCACCTGCTGCGACCAGGTAGTGTTGCTAAGCTAACGACATACAGTATCTAGCAAAGTCATCAGTATGTCTCAGTGAATGAGCTGTCAGCTGTCCCGTTACTCCCGCCGTGCTCCTCTTTCGTACAGCCGGCCCGGTCAAGTTGTTCTTCTTCTTTTTGACAAATCACTCTGTCAGCACACAGTGTGAAACATGGATATCCTACAGGATGTCTGGACTTGGAGCTAAAAGGCACTTTATACAGGATCAATAAAAGGAAACTTCCTGTGTGCTGAGATGGACTGAAGTGCATTATGGGACTGAGACCGATCAGATCATCAGCACTGCCTCGTCAGTTTCTGTCCTGTCAGGATCAATTAACTGAAAACTGTTCAGTTTGAAACATCAGGAAACTTTATTATGAAACCTGGAGAGTTTGTAGTTTTATTGTTGCACATGATAAAAAAAAAAAATCAATCGAAGGTACGAGACGATGATCTGAGTCTCCATCATGCTGATTGTAATTAAAGCAGTGATTATAATTCAAGCTGTGGTGTGATGGGGTTCATTATATATGGAGACGCATATAGATTTATTATTGGTTTTTGGTGGTTGAATAATCCTCAGCAGTGTTGATTCAACATGTCTGGACAGAAGAAGAGGTCTCACTCTGGTGACATTTCAGGAACAGAACTACAGATCTTCATCCTCTAAACTTTAAATGTCATAACATAAATAAAATAATAGAAATTAACAGTTGTCATCTGGGTGCAAATTTCAAAAATTATCAATATCTTAATTAGGGCTGAAAGTAATGATCATTTGATTATTAATAAATATGCTGATTATTTTTTTGATTACTGGATTATTTTGTCTATAAAATGTCAATATTTCAATAAAATATTTAAAAATGTCCAAAAACATTCACTTTACTGAAATATAAAACAGAGAAAAAGCAGAAAAATGACGATTAAACAAATTACCAAAATAGTTGCTGATTAATTATATGGTGATCAAGTGATCTAAATGATCAATATTATCAATAACGCCAACAGTTTTGTTTTCCGTACTATGAAACTTCCTCAGATGTCACCTTCATGAACGTCCATCTCTGTATGTTCCTCACATGTTGAGCAGAAACACTCATCAGTTATTGATCAGGTGATTGATTGTATCAATAATGACATTAGAGCTGCGGTTCTATCCTGCTCCGCTCTGCTTGACTCTGTGCATGTCTGTTGCTGTAAATGCAGATGTATGAAATGAATCTGACTGTAGGATCAGCTGTAAACAAAACAATAAAACAAACAATCAGATCACTGGCTGATATTTATTTGTGTCCTGAACAGTCTCACATGTCGGATTTCATTGATTTGTTTTTTTTATAATCTATAATCCTGACAGATGAAAAAGCACTAAAACTCCAGGGAAGAAGTCGAGTCAGTAACATCCATTAATGGGACATGAATGCATACAGACGGAGATGGAGAAGACGAGAGAGGAGCTCAGTGCATCATGGGAAGTCTCCCAGCAGTCTAGGCCTATAGCAGCATAACTAGAGACTGGTCCAAGGCAGACCTGAGCCAGCACTAACTATAGGATTTATCAAAAAGGAAAGTTTTAAGTCTCCTCTTAAACATCGAGAGGGTGTCTGACTGAACCTGTGCAGCAGCATCTGGAACAGCTGGAGAGTCTTTAGAGACGTGTTGGTCCAGCCTGATAATAAAAAGTACAATAATCCAATGCTGTGCCTGCTGTTGAAACTAGCTCCACCTCCACCGTTTACTTGCAGTGAAGTATTTTACATTAGTACTTTTACTGCAGTAAAGGATCTCGGTACGTCTTTCACCAGTGCGTTGAACTTCAACCGGGGCGACACTTTACTTTGAAGGGTACTGACCCGGAAGTGAACTCTGCAGCCATCTTGTGCTGGAGCAGAGCGGATAACCATCCTGACTGTTTGTTTCCAGACTTTCTCCCACTCAGCGGCGCTTTGGTCGGTTTCTCGGGTTTCAACATTTTAACTTTATTTAACTTTATTTAACTTTACTCTTCCCTCGTGCCAACAGCTGTTAGCGGCTCGCGGGCCATGATGGGGCCGCCGGGAGACGACGCGGCGGCCGCAGAAACTTTCCGGCGCGAGACGGAGCTGATCCTGGAGCTGGCGGTGGAGTCCGCGGTGTCTGTCCTCCAGGAGAGGCTCGGACCGGCGGGCAAGGACG
This sequence comes from Pampus argenteus, assembly GCA_036937835.1. Classification (NCBI taxonomy): domain Eukaryota; kingdom Metazoa; phylum Chordata; class Actinopteri; order Scombriformes; family Stromateidae; genus Pampus; species Pampus argenteus. Next base: position 842,401 of record CM072868.1, on the reverse strand, counting down.
GCGCGGAGAGGCGGGTGAGGAGAACATATACTCACATGAAAGGACCGAGAGCTCGGGAGCAAAATCCGCCGTCACTTCCGTCTTTGCTGCAGAGCCGTTATAAAGAGACAGTAATAAAAAATAGTTTTAAAATGAAAACACCTCGAAGCTGTAATGAAACATAATGTGATAACATGTAATAACACGTGATAACATGTAATAACATGTAATAACACGTAATAACATGTAATAACACGTGATAACATGTAATAACTGTCATGTTACAGACGTTTCTGACACTAAAACATCATCATGGCGCCATCTTGTGAATCACGTCGTCAACAACAACAAAACAATAACTTAATAATTCATTAACATTGTGACATCATGTTATATTAGTTTACTTAATTCACAGTATATAGAATGTATTATTAGTCTGCTATTTAAACATTTGTTTATTATTATTTATTATTATTATTATTATTATTACTAAACTCTGATACATATTCCTGAAGACCCAGAAATTAATAAACTGGACATTTCTTATTTTCTCCGTTAATCGATTTGTTCTTCGGTCGAAGATGAGAAACGTGGATCGTGTAGGAAGAGGAAGCGTCCGCTCCAAACTGTTCCCACACGGCTGGAAATATGAAACATGTTTTAATATCCTGAAGCATTCAAAGCTCCTTTCACTATAACTAAGGGTCCAAGCCCAACTATGAAAAACAACCCACACCATAATTCACATTCGGCACAATGCAGTCCGAAATGTACCGTTGTCCCGGCAACCTCCAAACCCAGACTCGTCCATCAGATTGCCAGATGGAAAAGTGTGATTCATCACTCCAGAGAACGCGTCTCCACTGCTCTAGAGTCCAGTGGCGACGTGTTTTACACCACTGCATCTGACGCTTTGCATTAGACTTGGTGATGTATGTCTTAGATGCAGCTGCTCGCCATGGAAACCCGTTCCATGAAGCTCTCTGCGTACTGTACGTGGGCTAATTTGAAGGTCACATGAAGTTTGGAGCTCTGTAGCAACTGACTGTGCAGAAAGTTGGTGACTTTGCACAATGCACTTCAGCATCCGCTGACCCCTCTCTGTCAGTTTATGTGGCCGACCACTTCATGGCTGAGTTGCTGTTGTTCCCAAACTCTTCCATTTTCTTATAATAAAGCCGACAGTTGACTTTGGAATATTTAGGATTGAGGAAATTTCACGACTGGATTTGTTGCACAGGTGGCATCCTATGACAGTTCACGCTGGAAATCACTGAGCTCCTGAGACCGGCTGATTCTTTCACAAAAGTCTCCATGCCTGAGGGCTTGATTTTATACACCTGTGGCCGGGCCAAGTAGGACACCTGATTCTGATCATTTGGATGGGTGGCCAAATACTTTTGGCAATATATTATTGCACCTTTTTAATATACAGATTTTTTTCTTGATCAACGGATTCTTACGTCTGTAAAACATTAGAAGAATCAGTCTTTAAATGTCTCACCTAAACCTAAAACATTGTTTTAAATCTGTCAGGAAGTTAAATATTTTATTAGCTAAACTGTCGCAGATTAGTTTTGTGATAGTCAGCGAGTTGACGAACAGTTTCAGTTTGAGAGCAGATGTTTTACTCCGATTGTTCACTTCCTTCTCCCTGCAGACTCAGCTGACAGCCATCTTGAATGTGATGGCGAGGGAAGCTGTTCGGAAAATCTGCAGAGTTTTCTACGAGCTGTACGTGAGTTTAGCGAAGGAAAACGAAACTTCGAAGAACAAAGTGAGACGTCTGGAGGCCGAGCTGAGGTCGAAGGACGAGAAGAAAGCTGCTGCTGAGAAGAGCGAGACGCAGACGCTCTACAAGATCAAACCATCGGGTCAGTTTAACCTTCAAGTATGAATACTTCATGGCCCAGGTGAAGTCAATCATATAACATATATGTATAAAGTGTAATAGAATAATTATACAATTATTTATTCCAGAAATATGTAAATACAGTAAAAGAGAAGAAACTTTGCTTCCTTCTTTGATCCCTGAGTGTATTTGACATATTTTCTGTCTCTTTGTGTTGTGATGTACTGAATGCTCCAGATGGACCCGCCCACTCACTTGACATCAACCAATCAGCAGTGAGCCCTGCTGCCCTCGCCATGGCCATCCTCAACTCGTCCAAATCCAGACGCAGAGCTCGCAGCAGCCCACCGGTCCCCCTGGTCATCATCAGCCAGCCGGTTCCTACACCGATCACAGGCCAGACAAGCCCCGCCCCCCCACCGCCGCCAGAGAAGCTCGATCAAACCGCCGCCCAGGTGACCTCTGAGGTGGAGTCAGATCCTGATGTAATCCAATCCTCCTCCGACATGACATCATTCCCTGCGGCTAATGAGCCGCTGCTGAGCGAGGCGACAGGTGCATTGGTGACGGACAGCGAAGACACACCCACACCTGACGCAGAACAGGTGAGTGTAAGTTTCAAACAGCTGATTATTCATTATTAGTTGATTGCCATAAAATTACTGAGCAGCTATCTGATTATCCGTTTAACCGATTTTTGAGCCCTGAATCGATGACTCGGTCTATAATTAGTCGGTTTATCTCTGTGTGTCTTTCAGGCAGCAGAGCTGAAGATGGAAACTGTCGAAGAACAGACGGCCAACGACAGTCAGTCAGGTGAGACAGCTGACGGTCTGAGATGAAGTTACATCATCTGAAGTAATTATCAACTGAGGCTCCAGTATTTTAACATCAATAATAATTAAATGTTCTCAGACTGTTCCTCTAAGATCCAGAGGAATCTCTGGATCTTTGTGTCTGTGTGGTAATGACAATGTGTTTTCTCTGCAGCTGTTGGAGATGAAGAGCAGAGGGAGCTCGAGAGGAAGAGGAGGAGGGAGCTGTACAAAGAGAAGCGCTTCTTCTGCGAGCTCTGTAACAAAGGCTTCCATCAGAAACACCAGCTGAGCAAACATGTGTCCTGTCACCGCAAACCGTTCCCCTGCAGCTCCTGTGACAAAGGTTTCTACAAGGCCAAGACGCTGCAGAAGCACCTGCTGTCGCACCAGCTGCGGGAGGCTCAGGAGAAAGATCCCGACAAGCTGCTGCACTGCGACCAGTGCGACCGGAAGTTCAGGCTGCTGCGGCAGCTCAGAGTCCACCAGGTGTCCCACCAGCTGGAGAAGACGCCTCTGCAATGCCACGCCTGCGACCGCACCTTCACCTCCGCCAGTGCACTCCGGTACCACAAGGTGTCGCACGCCGAGGTCAAGCCGTTCATGTGCGACGTCTGCGGTAAAGGATTCACCAGAAAGAAGAGCCTCCGAGAGCACCAGACCATCCACACCGGTGCCCGACCGTATCCCTGCCAGACCTGCGGGAAGAAGTTCTCCACCGCCAGCAACCTGCGCGTCCACCAGAGGTCGCACTCGGAGGAGCGGCCGCACAAGTGCTCTGAGTGCGACAAGGCCTTCAAGTGTAAGATGGGCCTGCTGCAGCACCGAGTCGTCCACTCCGGAGAGAAACCGTTCGTGTGTCAGACGTGCGGATTGAGCTTCGGCCTCAAGTACAACTTCCAGAGACACCTGCGCCTCCACAACGGAGAGAAACCCTTCAGGTGCTGTTTCAAAACCTCCTCTCAGGTTTTATCTTACATGCTTTTATCTACTTTATTTATATGTTTTATTAATAAAAAAAAACCTAAGGCAGAAAACTGCCCTGCCATATAAACAGTAAGGGTCTGTGTTGGAGTCAAACAGCTGATCTGTGGTGTGCAGCATCTGTAGGAATACCAAAGTTCTGCATTTTCCTCCTTTATCAGTTGAAGCTATATTTTCTGTCTGTCTTCTGTCTCAGGTGTGCTAAATGTGGAGAGGGGTTCACAGGGACCTGGGCTCTGAAGACTCACATGCTGGTCCACGGTGTAGAGAAGCCGTTCATGTGCGACCTCTGCGGCAAGACGTTTTTCTACAACTGCCAGCTGCAGAAGCACCAGCAGCTGGTCCACAAAAACGGTGATGGCGCGCAGAGAGAGACGGGTGGACACAAGTCATCAGGAGTCCGACCGTTCAGCTGCGGCATCTGTCTGAAGAGCTTCAGCAGCAGCTCGAGTCTGAGGAAGCACGAGAAGAGCCACACGGAGAACCAGGAGTTCACCTGCCACACCTGCAACAGATCCTTCCACCAGCGCCACCTCTACCTGTACCACGTCCGGCAGCACAGCGGCGACCGGCCACACATCTGCAGTGTCTGTGAGAAGGGCTTCCTGCTCCTGTCGCAGCTGAAGCGGCACCAGATGATGCACACCGGCGTCAAACCACACAAGTGTGAGCAGTGTGGGAAAGAGTTCAGGACGTCACAGAACTACCACCGACACCTGCTGGTGCACACCGGCGAGAAGCCATACGAGTGTGGCGTGTGCAACAGGAAGTTCAGGCAGTCCAACCAGCTGAAGTCTCACATGCAGATCCACACCGGCGTGAAGCTGTATACCTGCGAGCGCTGCGGCCTCGGCTTCTCTGACTCCCGTATGCTCAAGAAACACAGCTGCGGAGGCGATTTACAGAAGTCACTGGAGTCCAGCAGCAAACACAAGAAACAGAAGAACGTTTTCTCCTGGACAGACGGCTTCACAAACCAGGGATTTACACCCTGAAGCTCGCTGCCCGATGTTCAGGTGGAGATCATGTCGGGCTCTTTACGATGTCATATCTCATTTGTTTATGTAAACAAACATAAAGTCATTTGCAGAAACTCTTTCTTGGTCAACAACACGTCGATCAGCTCTGCGCTGACACACAGTCATGAGGCTGATCTTCATCTCGCTCCTGTGAGGACGGGACGGAGAACAACACTATTTCTCAATTTGTTGAACTTTTCTTTTAAAGGATTTCATGATTATTATGAACATAAACCTGTGAAAAACAGAATAAAAATGCTGTTCATAATTTCACTGTGTGATTTCTCTGTATGACACATTTTTCCTTTATTTCCTCTCTAACACCAAAAACCAACTTTTTATTAAATGAGTATTTCATGGTGAAAATGTGTTTTCACGTGTTTGAAAAGATAAAAGTCAATTCCTGCGTTGATTTATTAAAAATAGTTTTGGTCACAAGGACCTTCCTCAAGACATGTGAGCAATCATAAAGTGACACTGTTTAAATACATGGTGGTCTATGGGCTGTGTTTAAACAGATGGAGACTGATCAATAAATAAATCAATAAATCTGTTAAATGAAACAATGATTTCATGTACAGATTCACTTCATCCACAATCAGTTTATTGAAAGTCAGATACGTGCAAGAAAAGAGAGAAACTACATCAATACAAACATTTAGAACAAAGAGAAAAAAGACATTTAAAGAAACTCAAAACATCAACAGAACAACAAAAAGTGTCAACAATCATAGTTTGATTGACAGCTGATCAGCTGTGCAGCAACAAGCTCTCAGAGACAAAAACATGAAGAATTACTGACAGCTGAACTGTGTGAGAGCTGCTCCAGCTCAGCGTCTCTCCTCTTCAGCTCAGTGATCTCCTCTTCAGCTCAGTGAAGATCTTCTCACTGTCCTCCGCTGCTTTATCAGCATTTTAAAAGCTTCTTATTTTATCCATTGAGTCAAATCTGCATCTGAACAGTAACTAAAGCTGTCAGATAAATGTAGTGGAGTAGAAAGTACTAGATTTACATCTGACATGTAGAAAGTACTAGATTTACATCTGACATGTAGTAGAGAGGAAGTTTAAAGTAGCATCACATGTAATACTCAAGGAAAATACGAGTATCTGTCTGTGTTTTTGCCGCTCTCCCGTCTGGATCATGAAACTGTACTTTACTACAGTCCTGAAAGGCGGCGCAGAGATTGTGAGGCGCATGCGCAGTGTGCTAAGTTGATTCTCGCGGTGCCGTTAACTGAGCAGGTACTTGCTAACTTAGCCGCTCTGAGGTTAGCCGGCCAGCTAACGTAGCTTGTTTTGGTTCTGAAGCTAACTTCAACGCTCAGGTGAGGACGCGTTTAGCTAACAATATTAACATCAGCAGTTTTATATAAGTATCTTTATTATTGTTCAATTGTGAGAATGGACTTCAGTTGAGTTTTCATCCGGAGAAAGTTGACAGCTCTGTTAGCATTAGCATTAGCATTAACTAACTACCCGCTGAGGCCGAAGGCAGCAACACTGGTTGTTATTTTACTTGATGCTAACGCTTTATGCTACAGGACGACGGCAAGTTCAATAACTGAATATGTAAAGAAAACCAAAATAAACACAAACCAGAGTTACACTAAACTCTGTGACTTAAAGGACAAGTTCACAACTTATGAAGTGTGTCTCTATTAGTGAAGCATCTACAATACAAGTTATTAGTGTCGTTTTAATAGTGTGACTTAGAGCAGCAACAATCAGTTTAATTAATATATATAAACTAATTGATTAATAGTTATGAGTCTTTTTTTTTAACATGAAAAGTCAAATTTCTCTGATTCCAGCTTCTTAAATTAATGAATTAAATCTTTGTGTTGTGGACAAAACGAGACATTTGAGGACGTCATGTTGGACAGACCAAACAACTAATCGATTAATCAGGACAATAATCATTTGTTGCAGCCATGCTATTACATACTTACCAATAATTGATCCATTTGGCACCAAATGTATTATTTACAGCAGTTATACTTTACAAACTGGGCTAAAAGCATCATGATTATAGAAGTCACCACCAGGTGAAATCAACAACAAAACAAACACACAAATGTTCCCAAAGAGGTGGAGCTGCTGGAGACTCTCTGGTTTCTCCTTCAGGTTGATCCGAGTCCTCCACGCAGCATTGAGACCAACCACAGGCGAGGAGGAGGAGGAGGAGGAGGAGGAGGAGGAGGGAGAAAGGCGATGGCACCGGTGTCAGACGTGGAGGTAGACGTGGAGGCGTCTTCGGTGTCAAACAGGAAAGCCCTGGATGAGTGCCTCTGTCCGGTGTGTCTGGAGATCCTCTTGGAGCCGGTGACACTTCCCTGCACACACACCTTCTGCAAGGTGACTGTCGCACACGGCTGCACCTTTATTTTGAAATTATTTTGTTATTTTTTTATTTTTACACCTGGAGATAACTCATATGTGTGTGTATATCCATAGCTAATCTCACATACTACTAATCACATATGGAAAGCTGAAACCAGCTAATGATTATCATTTATGTATAATTTAAAAAAAAGATATTTTTACAATAACTCTCAGTTGTAGGTTAACACAAAAACACAAGTTTAAGTGGGCGATTTCCACATCAAACATGTCCGGATCTCAACATTGTTCAGTTTTAACACAAAAATACAAAACCGTTGTTCAGAGTTTATCAGTTGGGTGATTTCAGGATCCAGCAGCCCGGATCCCTCTCGTCATTATCTGAGTCAGTCTCTGCTGTCACCGGGCTGTTCAGTGATGATTCAGGCCTCTGGGAGGCTCCTGACTCGCAGAGTAATACGTTATTAGCTGTAATGTGTACAACATAAAATCGGGTCGAGGTTAGTAAACACAACCAAAGGTCAGACATAAGGCGCACTGTTGAATGTTGAGAAAATTTAATGATTTAGATGCCCCTTATAGTCTGAAAAATATGGTAGTCAACCAGCTGTTGCAGCAGTTATGCAATTATTATTAAGACTTTCTCATCTTTATCAGTCGGGCAGAACTAACATGAAGGTGTGTGTCTGTCCTCAGGGCTGTTTCCTGGAGTCGGTGGATAAAACCTCGCTGTGCTGTCCGATGTGCAGGAAGAGGATTTCCACCTGGGCCCGTCTGAACAGCCGGAGCAACACGCTGGTGAACGAGCGGCTGTGGAGGCAGATTCAGATCACCTTCCCTCAGCAGTGTCAGCGCCGCCTCAGCGGGCAGGACGCCGTCACCGAGGACGACCCGGGAGGTACCAACACACACACATATATGCATCCATGTCTACATCATTATCTCATCATCTGCTGTAATGTGTGTGTGTGTGTGCGTGTGTGTGTGCGTGTGTGTGTGCGTGTGCGTGTGTGTGTGCGTGTGTGTGTGTGTGTGTGTGCGGTCTCAGTGTGTTTTCCCAGAGTAAGTGAGCCAGGTGAGCTGAGGCAGGAGTATCAGGAACAGATCACTAAAGTGAGTCCAGACTCTTTCTAAATGAACTTTACTTTTCTTTCCGTTCATGTTGTTCCAGGTGGATCTAAATAATAATGTACACTAGGAGATCATTTTGATAAAAAAAATAAAGGAATTGGCTGCCAATTCTCTCTATTTGTCTTGTTGGAAACACATCTCATGCTCAGTGTCCTACACAGAACTACTGTTCTTCTGTTCGGTTTGGATCCAAACATTTGTTGACAAGAAGAAAAATATAGAAAATTCCCAGAATGATCCTTTAAAGTTTGTATTTATCTGAGTATAGAGACACATTAACCAGAGGACACACTCACTTTCCATTTCATTAACCATCATCATCTACAGCTGAGCTCATCTGCTGCTTCTGATATCATTTTAACAGACGGATGCTCAGATAAACACGAGAAACTGCTTGTGTCTGATCGAGTGTTGTTGTTGTTGTTGTCAGCTGACTGAAGAGAAGCAAGTGTTGGACGAGGAGGAGAGGAAGGCCAGCGAGGAGTACATTCAGAGACTGCTGGCTGAGGAGGAGGCGCTGCTGCAGGAGGAGAGGAGGAGGCGTGAAGACGACGAGAGGCTGGCCAGAATCCTCAACCAGGAGCTGGTCAGTGTGTGTCAGTGTTGCTGCTGATTCGTGCTCTCCAGAAGATGAACCCTTCAGATTTAACGATGGCTCCTCTGGCGCCACCCTCAGGACAAACTTTACAAATCATGAAGATGTTGTTTGTTCGTGTATACCTTTTAGAAGGTGTTATTACTACTGCACATCTTTAGTTAATTTCTAACTGTGGTTTAATTTTCCTCCATCTTTCCTCCTGCAGAACTCTGCCTCCGTCTCTCAAGAAAACCTTCGTCCTGCTGACATCACGCCGGCTAAAAAGAAGAAGGTTGGCGCCGGACAGATAGAGAAGTAGGTTGATTCAGGTCTTCATCTGAAACGGTTCCACAAAGCTGTGATTCTTTTTCTTTAACTGACATGAAAATATTAATTTTTCAGTGTGGAGACATTTTAGCATATCTTAAAAACAATAACCAGCACATTTCTCATATACATTCAAAGAATTAGAGCTGCAACGATTAATCGATTACTTGCCAACTATTAAATGAATCTATTTTGATAATTGACAGAAGTAAACGTCCTCTGAGGGACGTGACTGTGAACCAGATTTCATGACAAACTGTCTGTTTATATGCACAAGTTGATGTGGTTTGTTTTTGGTGTGTTCAGGTTCTTGTGTCCTCTTCCGTCTGACTGCAGCTCTGCCTCCAGCTTCATGTCCAACAAGGTCAGTTACAAGTTATTCACTGTCGACAGCATCTGAGGAGGAGGAGGCACCTCCCCGCCGCTCCGTCGCGTCCTCGCTCTCCTCACCTCTCGTCCTGTCACACCTCCCACACACAAATGATTACAAATAACATGCCCAATCAGTGCTGCACAACAAATCAAATACAAGACGAGAAAACACCCCGATAAGATACCAAGCGTAAAACAAAACAAAGTGATCAAAACAAGCGCATCTCTGCAAAAAAAATAATTAATGTTCATAATAATCAATTGATCTTTTCTCATGTAAATAACAAAGTGATCCATACGAAGGAAAACTCAACTGTTGGTTGTTCCTGCAAACAGGAGTGTAACTGAATGGACCTCGACACAACCATTTCACTAATATACATTCAGTTCAAATGAATGTAGGTTTACTGTCGCTTGATAAACATCAAGGAGGAGAAGGAACATTATTAACATTATTGAATATTACATTTTTCCCCGTATTTGAATGAAAGTTGATATCTGTGATGAAAAGTGACCACGGTGGACTTGTTGTTTCAGGAGAACATCCTCCTGTCTCAGGAGAGGCTGCAGGCGGAGCGCCCCCTCCCTCGTCTGGACTACTATGGCTCTCAGACACTCGGCTCCAGACTGGACGAGCGTGATGGACACACGGACAGCTCAGAGGCTCCGCAGCTTCACCCAGTCTCTGTGGAGGACCAGAGTCCCCTCAGAGGAGGTGCAGGACCCTCCTCAGCAAAGAGGAAGAGCTCAGAGCTGGAGGCGACAGAGGAGGAGAATGAGGAGATGGTCAGCAAGAAAGGGTGTCGCTCCCTGCCTTCCACCTCCTCTTCCTCGTCCTCCTCCTCACTGGAGGCGGGGGGGTCAGCCCTCCAGCGGATTGGTGCGTTGGAGTCGCAGCTGCTGAGCCGACGGCAGCAGGAGGAGGAAGACCGACAGCTGGCTCTGCTCCTGCAGAAGGAGTTGGACCAGGAGGAGAGGCAGCTAGCCACCAATAGGAGCAAAGGATCCGCTGACGCCTACCCGCTCCGACAGAGCAGGCGAGGGAAGGCCAGCAGCAGCCAGACCCCCCGCAGACACCCCAACACCTCCTGCTGCTCCTCACCGACCCCCAGCCCCTCCAGCAGACGCAGCAAACAGGCCACTCTGACCGATATGTTCTCCAGCCTGAACAGCTGAACCACCTCTCCTGCACCGTCGTAGTGTCTCTCTACCACCACTGAGCCGACGGGGCGGGCGGGGCTGGACAGGGCGGGGCGGGGCTGGACGGGAGGGGACGCTTGTTTGCTGGTTCTGGAGTCGCTTCATTCTGTTTTCTCCATGGAAACAAACTTTATGAATACACTTTGATTTAAACTGAAATGTGCCGACAGACGTCTGATGTCTATGTCCTGGGTTTCACTTTCTTTTTGCCAAAAGTATGCGGACAGCTGAACATACAGTATGAGACAGTATGACATGTCATTGTATCGTCTCTACAGTTTTAATTTCAACTCTGATTAGGATGTTGGAACCAGTTCAGACTCCGGGTGAGGTCCGAAGTTCTTCCACAGCGAACTATGAAAGATGTTTCTTTATGAAGCTGCTTTATGTCGTTTATTTAAAAAAAAAAAAAGAGCTTCTTAAATCTGAATATTTTCTGGGTTTTTTGTCTCTTTTTTTTCACAATAAACAGAATATTTTTGAGTTGTGGATAAAACAAGACGTCATCTTGGCCTTTGGGAAACACTAATTGTTATTTGCTGACATTTCATAGATCAAACTACTAATCAGATCAGAAACACATTAATCGATATTGAAAATAATCATTAGTTGCAGCTTTAAACGACAACAACTGTTGACACAAAGCTGGAAGAACTTTCATCTAAAATGTCAGAAGAGGACAACAACAACAAAATGGTCAAACGAGGTGTCCACATACTTTTGGCCATATAGTATAATCATCACGCTGGGTGCAGTTGTGGTGAATGTCCACCAGGTGGCGTTGGTTTTTATCTCATCACATGTAGAGGAGCTGAAACGGTTCATATATTTTTCACAGTTTTTCAGAACGTATGAAATGATGATGAGAAATATTTTGAAGGTTTGTTGGTGTCGTCCTCTCAGCTCTGACCGTTCAAACATGCTGCAGGAACAGAAACACGATACGTTTTCTATTCAGACATGTACATATCTGCACTACTGTAACATCTGCAGCTCAGCCTCTGGACCTTAAAATAATAAACATAAATCTCTTGTTTGCATGTTTCCAACATTTCAGATGTGATAATATGAGAGCTGCACACGTGATCATACTAAATGACGCTACATTCATGCCAGATAATTGAACACTGTTGTCTCATTGCAGGGTTAAAATTCAGTGAAATGACAATATGAAAAATACCATATGCAATAAATTTGGGTTGAATTATCTTGATTGAAGGACTTATATGGTTCAGATGTTCAGGTATTTAGCACCAGGTAATGTTGACTTTGACCCTAGTTAGTGCAGTAACTGTGACAACACAATAATAATAATAATAAAGATCTCAGTCATTTTAACAATAAAAGATGATTCCAGCTTCTTAAACATGAACATGTTCAGTGACGGTAAACTGAAACAACCAAATGTTCTGTCTTTGGTCACTTTATACTGTTTTTATACTGTTTTATTTGTTTAAGATCACCAGACACTGTTTCCTTGTTGATCTGTGGTGGAACAACTAGAAGGATAATTAGTGGAAACACTGTGAACTCGTCCTTTAATGAAGCATGTTTAGCTCCTGTCATCGTGTTGGGAAAGTAAAACGTTACAAACAGTAAGTTATATTTTTAATACATGTACAGCTGTAAAACCTCATATTCTAAATTATATAAATCCATCATGTGTTTAACATGTAAAATCTAAAAGTTGTCTAATGTACAGTAGAAAGTGCAGTATTTCCCTCTGATGATGTAGTGGAAGTATAAAGTGGCATTAAATGTAAATATTCAAGTAAAGTACAAGTACACGCTCAGAAGTTGTACTTGTGTACACCGGAGTGACGCCCTGCTCTCTGTAGGTCGACACTCAGGAAGTTGCATCACCACATTGAGGTTTCCGTGGTTTCAGTGGTCATGTGACTCGTGAAGGAGCCTGACGTTGATGCCTGAACCTGCTCATTTCAAACCAAACCGCCGTCCTCGTGGTGTGTCTGACTGCGGCTTCGTTAACTTCACAGATGTCCTGGTTTCAGACTCTTCTGCGTGATGATGTTACATCAAATGTCTCAGAATAACTTACATGTGTGATTAGAGAGAGTAGAGATACCTGGACACTTTTCAGGATCCTCTTCCTGTCTGGATGGTGACCAGACCCACATGTGACACGTTAGCAGCATATATGCTATACGGGTTCCAGGTTAGACCTTTAGCACATGAACGACTCAAATATATTTCAGTGAGACTCACGTCACTTCACATCGTGTGAAACTGAAACATAAATTCATAAAAGCATCTGTCCTGCAGTGGTTTGACTTTTGAAAACTAAAGCCAATCAGAACGTGGGACGCAGGGATAAAATCGCTGGTCTCATCAGACCAACGTTCTCTTCAGACCAACGTTCTCATCAGACCAACGTTCTCTTCAGACCAACGTTCTCTTCAGACCAACGTTCTCATCAGACCAACGTTCTCTTCAGACCAACGTTCTCTTCAGACCAACGTTCTCTTCAGACCAACGTTCTCATCAGACCAACGTTCTCTTCAGACCAACGTTCTCATCAGACCAACGTTCTCATCAGACCAACGTTCTCATCAGACCAACGGTGTTCTCATCAGACCAACGTTCTCTTCAGACCAACGTTCTCATCAGACCAACGTTCTCTTCAGACCAACGTTCTCATCAGACCAACGTTCTCTTCACACCAACGTTCTCTTCAGACCAACGTTCTCTTCAGACCAACGTTCTCATCAGACCAACGTTCTCATCAGACCAACGGTGTTCTCATCAGACCAACGTTCTCATCAGACCCACGTTCTCATCAGACCAACGTTCTCTTCAGACCAACGTTCTCTTCAGACCAACGTTCTCATGGAGCCTGTAGTGATGCATTGTGGTTCAGACACAGCACCTGACGCTTTAAATGAGGTCTCAGTCCACTTTAAAGAAGTTCTGGTGCAGCATCACTATAAACGGTCCATCTGCCTCAGCTCGGTTCTGAGGGAACATGTCATCCTGACATCAACGCTGGATGACAGGTCAAACACGAGCAGGATTCCCATGAGTCTTTGCTGTCCTCGATACCAACACAGTGACTCACAAATGAGCTAAAAATGACAGATTGTTTTTAGAAGAACTGAAAATAGAGAAAAAGATGAAGTGACAAAAGCTTGAAACTCAGCAGCCGGTTGCTGTCTCTGAGAGTCGTCTCTGTCCTCCATGATCACTGTGTTTACTGGCTCAGTAAATATACAGCAAATACACACAAGAACAAAACTTCCTACATTACAAAGAACAAATAAAAGCAGCCACACCAAAGGTTTCTTTAAACTTTAACTCTAAACCTACTGCAGCGTTTGAACTACCTTACATACGGTCATATGATGCTGTCATCATTTACTGTGTTGCAGGAGCATGATGAAAATGTTTACTGTAATGTTGTGGTTTTATTGGCTAAATTAAAGATGCATCAGCAGGTTTAATAATATTGTCCAACAACATAGACGTGAAATGTGACCCGACTACACACTGCTTTTAGTAAGACGTCAACAGACTAAAAGGTTGAAACCACTGGTTTCATCTTTAACAATGTGTTGGATTTTAAAAGCTTCTTATATTATCCATTGAGTCAAATCTGCATCTGAACAGTAACTAAAGCTGTCAGATAAATGTAGTGGAGTAGAAAGTACTAGATGTACCTCTGACAGGTAGAAAGTACTAGATTTACCTCTGACATGTAGAAAGTACTAGATGTACCTCTGACATGTAGTACAGTGGAGTATAAAGTAGCATCAGATGGAAATACTCAAGTAAAGTAAAAGTACCTGAAAACTGTAATTAAGTACAGTACTTGGGTAAATACTGGGTAATACTGGGTAAATACTGGGTAATACTGTGTAAATACTGTGTAAATACTGGGTAATACTGGGTAAATACTGGGTAATACTGGGTAAATACTGGGTAATACTCGGTAATACTGTGTAAATACTGGGTAATACTGGGTTAATACTGGGTAATACTGTGTAAATACTGGGTTAATACTGGGTAATACTGGGTAATACTGGGTAATACTGGGTAAATACTGGGTAATACTGGGTAATACTGGGTAATACTGGGTAAATGTACTTCCATCTCCAGGGAGCCACAGACAGTACAGACACACTCAATCTGCACATGGAACCAAACTAAGTTATTCTGAGGTTTGTGTTATTTACTACACCAGGATGCTTCCTGTGTCCATATATGGCTGTAGGTGTGTCTCTAAGTCTCAGATATAAATGTCTCTGGTTCCCCTTCTGATTGACTCTGAACTGGACGCCTGTCGACAGCAGAAACTCTTCAGGGTGAGTAGACGTGTTTTCACACTGTTGTCACAGACGAGACTAATATTCATATAATATAAGGTTAACATCATCTTATTGGCTTTACTTTATATATTTTTGCTACTTACATTAGTGAGTGATAATTAATTGATAAATTGATTTATCAAACACAAAATGAATCTGCAATGATTTGTCTTTATTATTTTGTGTTTTTAACTGCTGGTCAGAAGAAAAACAAGACATGGAGATTATTTATATTTGATTTTATTACATGACCCATCCTACTCTGCCTCTGATTGGCTAGCGCTCGTTGCCTTTGTTGGTTGGTTTAGGCATGAGGACTGAGATTGGTTGGGATCAGTGGAAGAATGTCCGGGTAAGCCAATCAGAGGCAGAGAAGGGCGGGTCATGCCTTCATCAATGTAGGGAAAAAATATTGCAACCAGGTGTGGCGCGAAGCAGTTAGACGCCGTTTTCCATCACGCAGTGGTTGGCCGAGAACGGTCTATCTGCAGTCTGATTGGTCCGCCTGTGAAGCAGGTGGTGACGTCACACCTGCAAAGAAATAAAATCAGTAAATCCATCGGATGACATTGATTTGTTTGACCAAATATAAAATATTAATTTCCACCATCATTAACGATCAGATGTGCGTCTCGAGGTGTCTGCGATGTGTCGGCGTCTCTCTGGTTCCCCTGGCGATCGTCTGCATGCTGTCCAACATCCTGCTACTGCTTCCTGATCGTAAGATCCACTTCCTGTTGGAAGGTCATGTGACCAGAGAGGCCACCTGGGCCCCGGGCCTGTGGGGGTCTGGCCTCTTGGTGAGAAAGAACCTGTGTGTGTGTGTTCGTGTGTGTGTGTGATGTGTCATGTGCTGTGTGTGTGTGACTCAGGGCACTTGTGTGTATTTTGGTGTTTTGTCACGTGCCGTTTGTGAGTCAACACGTTTAAATCCTGTTTCTGTCTGAAAGTCTGTTTTGTTTTGGGATCCTCAGGTTGACTGTGTGACTGCAGCGGTGACAAAGACGAACAAGCAAGATGAAACTCTGAGTGTTTGTATCAACGCCGACTGATGTTTGTTGTCGTGTCTGTTTCAGGTTCTGCTCGGAGCTCGAGCATTTGTGCGGAGCAGCGAAACAGCAGGCTGCTGCGCCTTCAGGAGCCAGGTGAGCGTGTGTGTGAAAGTGGAACAGTTTGATTTCGTGGAAAATGATGTCCTTCTGTATGTCCAGGTGTTGTGTCAGGTGTTGTCTCAGGTGTTTCAGATGTTGTGTCAGGTGTTTCAGGTGTTGTGTCAGGTGTTTCAGGTGTTGTGTCAGGTGTTTCAGGTGTTGTGTCAGGTATTTTAGATGTTGTGTCAGGTGTTTCAGGTGTTGTGTCAGGTGTTTCAGGTGTTGTGTCAGGTGTTTCAGGTGTTGCTCTCTGTTTCCAGGCGTTGTGTCAGGTGTTTCAGATGTGTCAGGTGTTTCAGAAGTGTCAGGTGTTGTGTCAGGTGTTTCAGATGTGTCAGGTGTTTCAGGTGTTGTGTCAGGTGTTTCAGATGTTGTGTCAGGTGTTTCAGGTGTTGTGTCAGGTGTTTCAGATATGTCAGGTGTTTCAGATGTTGTGTCAGGTGTTTCAGATGTGTCAGGTGTTTCAGGTGTTGTGTCAGGTGTTTCAGATGTTGTGTCAGGTGTTTCAGGTGTTGTGTCAGGTGTTTCAGGTGTTGCTCTCTGTTTCCAGATGTTGTGTCAGGTGTTTCAGATGTTGTGTCAGGTGTTTCAGATGTGTCAGGTGTTTCAGATGTTGTGTCAAGTGTTTCAGGTGTTTCAGATGTTGTGTCAGGTGTTTCAGGTGTTGTGTCAGGTGTTTCAGGTGTTTCAGATGTTGTGTCAGGTGTTTCAGATGTTGTGTCAAGTGTTTCAGGTGTTGTGTCAGGTGTTTCAGATGTTGTGTCAAGTGTTTCAGGTGTTGTGTCAAGTGTTTCAGGTGTTGTGTCAGGTGTTTCAGATGTTGTGTCAAGTGTTTCAGGTGTTGTGTCAGGTGTTTCAGGTGTTGTGTCAAGTGTTTCAGGTGTTGTGTCAGGTGTTTCAGATGTTGTGTCAAGTGTTTCAGGTGTTGTGTCAGGTGTTTCAGATGTTGTGTCAGGTGTTTCAGATGTTGTGTCAGGTGTTTCAGGTGTTGTGTCAGGTGTTTCAGGTGTTTCAGATGTTGTGTCAGGTGTTTCAGATGTTGTGTCAAGTGTTTCAGGTGTTTCAGATGTTGTGTCAGGTGTTTCAGGTGTTGTGTCAGGTGTTTCAGATGTTGTGTCAAGTGTTTCAGGTGTTTCAGATGTTGTGTCAGGTGTTTCAGATGTTGTGTCAGGTGTTTCAGGTGTTGTGTCAGGTGTTTCAGGTGTTGTGTCAGGTGTTTCAGATGTTGTGTCAGGTGTTTCAGATGTTGTGTCAAGTGTTTCAGGTGTTTCAGATGTTGTGTCAAGTGTTTCAGGTGTTTCAGATGTTGTGTCAGGTGTTTCAGGTGTTGTGTCAGGTGTTTCAGATGTTGTGTCAAGTGTTTCAGGTGTTTCAGATGTTGTGTCAGGTGTTTCAGATGTTGTGTCAGGTGTTTCAGGTGTTGTGTCAGGTGTTTCAGGTGTTGTGTCAGGTGTTTCAGATGTTGTGTCAGGTGTTTCAGATGTTGTGTCAAGTGTTTCAGGTGTTTCAGATGTTGTGTCAGGTGTTTCAGGTGTTGTGTCAGGTGTTTCAGATGTTGTGTCAGGTGTTTCAGGTGTTGCTCTCTGTTTCCAGATGTTGTGTCAGGTGATGTACTCCTGTGTGTGCCTGCTGGCTGCTGGGATGTGCTGTCTGGTCAGTGCCACTGGTCTCGTCCAGGGTCCTCTATGTCTGTACAACACCAGCTCTGGTCTGGACTGGGGGGTCCCACTCAAACCCACTGCTGACCAGTGAGACACACATACACACACACACACACACACACATACACATATTAACATGGACACCCCGATGTTTGATGCTGGCTCGTCTCTGTGTCTTAGTGCAGGGTATCTGTATAACAGGACTCTGTGGTCAGGAGTGTGTGTGGAGCCCAGAGGTGTGGTTCAGTGGAACGTCGTCCTGTTCAGCGTGCTGGGAGGCGCCAGCTGGCTGCAGGTCGTCCTCTGTGGAGCCAACGTCCTGAACACACTGCTGGGACTGATCCTGGGACACGGCTTCTGCCACAACAAGGTGTGTTACCGTATGGATGAGGACTGAGTTATACGTGCACTTTAATGCAACACAACATGAACATCTTCAGTGTTTGTTGACATTGTCAGAACGGTGATAACGAGGTATTCCTGATATTTTGTCCACCTCATAAAATGTGCTTGGTGAGTGTACATAACATGAAAGAAAATATAATAGATATCATGAATTACATGTGATGACTCTGATAATGTTTACTTTGTCTTTCTGTTAGAATATCTGATGGAAAAACAACCAAGATTAAACATTTATTTCATAGCATGTAAACACAATGTATACGGTATAATATATATGTGTGTGTGTGCGTGCGTGTGTGTGTCTGTGCGTGCGTGCGTGCGTGTACGTGTGTGTGTCTGTGTGCGTGTGTGTGTGTGTGTGTGTGTGTGTGTCTGTGTGTGTGTGTCTGTGTGTGTGTGTGTGTGTGTCTGTGTGTGTGTGTGCGTGTGTGTGTGTGTGTCTGTGTGTGTGTGTGTGTGTGTCTGTGTGTGTGCGTGCGTGTGTGTGTGTCTGTGTGTGTGTGTGTGTGTGTCTGTGTGTGTGTACGTGTGTGTGTGTGCGTGCGTGCGTGTGTGTGTGTGTGTCTGTGTGTGTGTCTGTGTGCGTGTGTGTGTGTGTGTGTGTGTGTGTGTGTGTGTGTGTGTGTGTGTGCGTGTGTGTGTGTGTGTGTGTGTGTGTTACAGGTCAGTCCAGTTTCATCTTGAACCGGCCGTCGTGGATCCTGATAAAACGAACATGTTTGATGCACTTTAGATAAAATATCGTTATGATACTAAACTTTCTTTGATGCTTGTGATATTTTTATATTTCTTTGATCAAAACATGTCAGATATATTTTATTGATCGCCCTGGAAACCATGTTAACTTGTGAAAAATGAATGTAATAATATTATAATTTAAGATGCTTTTATTGTCATTTATATTTATTTATTGATTATTCTTTAATATATTGAATCTTAATTTAGTAATTTATTGTTTAACGATAAAACCCTTTGTAATATTATTCAATCATTGATTATTCATTATTATTATTATATTTTATAATATATATATGTGTGTATAGTATAAACATTATAAATGATATTATAAACATTAAGAAACGTGTACACTAAAAGTTGAACTAAACGTGTGTTTATGTATATAAATATATGAATATGTATATAGAAATGTGTGTGTGTCACAAGTCAGGATGTTTTATATCATATATTTATATCATATATAATATCGACTGCTCTCTTCACACGTTCACATGTTGCCTACCTGCATCAACAGCACCTGGCTGTATATTAATTACAGGTGAGTTTGTCATCTATGAATGACGCATCAGTGTCGCTGCAGCTCTGTGTAACACCAGCAGAGGGCGCTGTCTCTTTAAATCTAAACATCACAATACTGCTGCAAAGTAAAGTACCTTCACTCAAGTACAACTTTGGATGTACTTGTACTTTACTTGAGTATTTCCATCTGATACTACTTTATACTTCACTCTACTACATGTCAGAGGTAAATCTAGTACTTTCTACATGTCAGAGGTAAATCTAGTACTTTCTACATGTCAGAGGTACATCTAGTACTTTCTACTTATCAGAGGTAAATCTAGTACTTTCTACTTATCAGAGGTAAATCTAGTACTTTCTACATGTCAGAGGTACATCTAGTACTTTCTACTTATCAGAGGTAAATCTAGTACTTTCTACATGTCAGAGGTAAATCTAGTACTTTCTACTTATCAGAGGTAAATCTAGTACTTTCTACATGTCAGAGGTACATCTAGTACTTTCTACTCCACTACATTTATCTGACAGCTTTAGTTACTGTTCAGATGCAGATTTGACTCAATGGATAATATAAGAAGCTTTTAAAATTTGCTAAAGTGTTAAATTATCTGAAAGGGCCAAAATAGCACAACATAAGTGAGTAGTAGTAAGTACATTAGCCTCAGTAGTTAGGATAGTTAACCAATGGGAGGAATACGTTCTGTTAATCAGGTTTATGCTGATGCTACTTTGCTAAAATACTGAATTGGATTTAAAGAGAAGTAGTGGACAATAACTTTGATGTCAGTAAAACGTTAGTGTTCATTTATTCAAGTGTTTCTGAAACGCTACTCCTCCTCCTGAAAGCAACAATGTCCTCATGACCTTTATTCCCAGTGACTAAACACAACAGGTGTGACTGGTTATATCAGACTGTTCAGGTAACTGTGTTGTCAGTGGAAGCAGAATAAGACGTCTCATTTTACTCCAATTTATTTAAAATCATGTACAAACAATTCAAGGCTTCAAATGACAGATAGAAAATGTACAAAGCAGAAAAACAGGAGTACAAAACTGAACCGAGCTTCCTGAGTGTGTGTGTGTGTGTGTGTGTGAGAGTGTGTGTGTGTGTGTGTGAGTGAGTGTGTGTGTGAGAGTGTGTGTGTGTGTGTGTGTGTGTTGTGAGACTGTATGTAGGGAAATAAGGATGAGTTCAAAACAGGCAAATAAAAAGCAGGAATATATACACACCATCTATCAGGTTTCCACGGTGATAGATGAAGGACAGGACGCTTGTTGTTCACACTGATCTCACAGCTGTTGTGTTTACACTGCAAACAAGGATCTGCTGCGTCAACACTGAAAAACTGAAAATACATTAACAACTATTGAATTTGAGGGGAAAACGGACGTTTATGGATCACTGTGATTGGCTAAACTCGCAGGGTTAAAAAACCTGAAACTATTTGACATTTTTGACTAAATTCACCAAAATAAAACGCTCTTTATCTCATCTGTGTTTGTGTTTCAGGAAACGTTACTGATAAGAGATTCAAACACTGCAGCTACTGATTTTCTGTGTTTACCATCTGATGTTTTTTGGGCTCTTTTACTTCCTGCCTGGTTCAGTCTTAGCTGAACCCACAGTACACCTGGACTCTACCTGCCCAGCAGCTAAACCAGAGTCATCACTGTGTGCTGGAGGGTCATAAGCTGATAATATTTCACATCACTTCGCTGTGAGCTTTCACAAACTGTTGGTTCAGTAACATTCACTAATCTATAATCAATACTGATACTGAGGTTGCAGCCCTGCAGTAGTTCATGCTTTGCACTGTGGTGGGAAAGGTGCGCTTGTTTTTCATGCACCTGGTAGGAGTTACAGACTGAGTTAAGACGAGGTGCGTTTGTTTTAGGTTGTTTTTCAGAGGATGTGATTCCAAACCCGAGCGGTCATATCACAGCCAGACAGGAGTTTATAGTTATCACCATGGCAACAATGATCGTGAGGTAAACTGTGCTGTCCACGACATTTAATCACATGACACTTGAACTGATCTGAACTGACAGCTTGTGTTTCCTGTATACAGTATAAAGATGGACGTATTCAGCTTTAGTGAAAGCCAACTGTCAATCACAGCTGTCAATCAACACCCACACAGCAGACATTCAGGTTCAGGTGTCCACATACTTTTGGTCATGTAGTTTTAGGTTTGAGGACTTTATACATCAGAGGTGAATTTTTCATGTGATTATTTTGCGTGTAAAAGCAGCTTTTATATGTTTTTTTATGTTTTTCTGCCAGTTGTATTTTTCCAGATCTTCATCAGTGACAGAAACACATCTGACCAATCGTGACACACCTCACAGAAAGGTTCAACGTGGCAGATCGTCTGACTGTTCTTTACGATTATAAGGAAAAAACTACAAATACAACGAGTCCAAGCATGGTGTTGTTTATTTGAACTGAAGCGTTCAGGATCTTGTGATTTGTCGTCATTTTTTTATTTAGCAGAATCAGCATCAGCTCATCATCGCTTCATGTTAAAGATTTTATTGGTGCGTTAAACTCTGAATAATTCATTCATGTCTATATTTGCATCATCTGCACCACCTGAAGCTGTTTGATCATCAGCTGATAGAGATCCAGTGTCCTGCTGGTTTAGACAACTGTCCCCACCCCTGCTGCTTGGTAGCAAACAGCATACCAGCATGGGGTTACTTGTTAGGACCAGGCTGGGTATGTTTGTTTTGCCTTACAGCACCTCCTGTTTGGCTCATGATGACTCAGGTGGATGTAAATATTTGGGTGGAGTGATGTTGGGAATGTGGGATGGAGGAAGTTTGATGGATGCAAACATTAGGTGTGTTTGTTTTCTAGTCCAGCTCCTCCTGGTTAGAGATATTGGTTCTGGTTGGAGGTGTGTGGGTACGCTTGTTGTCTCAGTGCAGCACCTCCCTGCCGGCTGATCCGGAGCGGGTGGGGAACACGTGGAGCTGAGGGAGGTCAATGCCGTCATTGTGCAGATCCTCCTGCTTCTGTAAACCCTCAAGTTTTAAAAGTAAGTCGCGGATGAAGACCTGCGGGGAGGAGACATTAACATGTTTACATGTGAGCGACCCCTACAGGCTGAATACAAATATCATATATGTATATATATATGTTCTCATGTCACGTTAAAACAGTCTAAACAGCGTGTGCATGCCTGGTCTGCTGCAGGTTGAATGTGCTGAAGCTCACTTTTAACACTAATATAATAAATAAAATGAAAGATCCGCTTTAGTTTCTGTTGCTTTGAATAAACAGTCAGCCAGTGTTTACATGCCTGACGTCTCTGCTTCACATCCACTCATGTTTCATAAGAGCGGTTTTATTAAACACTACTGCTCATAGCGCCGTGGTAGTCGTACCTCTGTGTTGTTGTTACAGGACTGAAGAATCTCCTGGAAACAAAGAAGAAAACACGAGACCCTGTGAGAATCACTTCATCATCAGAAAAACATATTTCACTGTTCATTCGGACTCCTGATGAAGCGAACTCATCCTTTAAACGTGGGAGGAGATATTTGTTACTGCCTTTAAATGAAAGGCAGTGTGAATAACTGCTGTCAGGATACAAACCTGCAGGATGGTCCCATTATCTCCAGGAGCTACTCTGGTTACGACATTGATTATAATTAATATATAGATTAGATATAGAAGGTTTTAAACTGTGTACTTCCTGCAGGTCTTCTCTCAATCTTCAGGTAGGACAGACTGTATGGAGCCTGAGAGGCAACACTCAGGGTACACAGAACTCAGCGGTGGGCAGGTGTGTTGTTACCTGCAGCCTCTGTGTTCTCTCCTCAGCTGTCTTCAGGTCCAGTAGATCGTCGATGTTCACCTCCTCGGGCATCTCCTCCTCCTGACGAACATCAGACATGTTTTAATACTTTTACTGCCACATTTCAGACATCATTTGTTGTAGCCAATCAGCAGCTGAGTCTCTAACACTGGACAACGTTTCAGTCTGTCTCAGGTGTGTCGAACAGAACCGACCTGTGTCTGATTCGCACCTGTAACTATAGTGAGCAGGAAACCTGAAGCCCAAAGATATTCAGGTTATAAAAGCAGCACGTTTTCACATATATGAGAAGCTGAAACAAGAGAAAGTTCGTAGTATTCAGACACTTTACTTAAGTAAAAGTACCAATACTGTAAGGTAAAAATACTCATTAAATCTCATCATCATTTAGCAGAAGTTAAAGAAGCATCAGATGGAAATACTCAAGTACAAGTACCTCAAAACTACTAGTACTACTAGTACTTGAGTACTTTTAACCACAAGCTGACTCAGAGTGTAGAGGAGGTGTGTACAGCTGTTTGATGCTTTCATCTGTGTGTGTGTAAAGGCCACACTGAGACCTTTCTTTAAAATTTAAATGCCAGACACACACACACACACACACACACACACACACACACACACTGTGGCTGCTTGTTGACCATATTTGGGCAGCAGACAGTAAGAACTATCAGGAAACAGTGATGAAGGACAGTGTGTGTGTGTGTGTGTGTTTACAGGTCGTGCACTGCTGAGTGTTGACTGTCTGCTCGACCAGCTGATGCAGATCAAACTAGTGACATGTGCGGATGAATATGTGAGTGATTCGGTTAGTGTCTGATCAAGTTCTAAACACATTTACACACAGTGTTGTGTACGTTCTACACAGAACATATTTATGTCTTCAGATGACGTTGTGATGTTGTGTTCATGTTCACTGTGTGCTTGGTGTAGTTAATAATTCAGAGTCTCAGTGAGAAGCTTGAGCAGCATGTGGAGCCTTAAAGTCACATCATCCTGACAGGAAGTGAAGCTGTTTCTGCATTAAAGATGGAAATAAATTCATTTCTCTATTAGTGTGATTGTAATTAGAGCTGATGCAATTAAACCCAACGATGATGTTATTTAATGATATAAATGCATAATAGTTTTTATTATTATTATTGTGGTCGTGCTTCTTATGACTGACTTCATCTTTTGTCTGGAAAGCCCCGCCTCCTGCCAGCTGCTGATGACATCAGCAGGATGTCATAACGAGGTGTGTGTCTGTATGTATGTGTGTGTCTGTATGTATGTGTGTGTGTGTCTGTATGTGTGTGTCTATATGTGTTTGTGTGTGTGTGTATGCGTGTGTGTCTGTATGTGTGTCTGTCTGTGTGTGTGTCTGTATGTGTGTGTGTGTGTCTTTATGTGTGTGTCTGTATGTGTGTGTGTGTCTATCTGTGTGTGTGTATGCGTGTGTGTTTGTGTCTGTATGTGTGTGTGTGTGTCTGTGTGTGTCTGTATGTGTGTGTGTGTGTCTTTATGTGTCTGTGTGTGTGTGTCTGTCTGTGTGTGTGTCTGTGTGTGTGTGTGTGTGTATGTGTCTGTGTGTGTGTCTTTATGTGTCTGTGTGTGTGTGTGTGTGTGTGTGTGTGTGTGTCTGTGTCTGTGTCTGTGTGTGTGTCTGTATGTGTGTGTGTGTGTGTGTGTCTGTGTGTGTGTCTGTGTCTGTGTGTGTGTGTGTGTGTGTGTTGTGGGGGAAGATCAACAAAAACAAAGAGACTTTTAGTTATGATGAATTTATTTTCCAGGACAATAAAGTTTAAGTTGAAATGAATTCAATTGTTTATTGACATAATTAAAAATAAAGATTGACAAACATTAATTATTTGTATTAATAATTATTATTGTTGTTGTATTAATTATTATTATTGTTGTTGTATTAATTATTATTATTAATCCCTGAATGTAAAGTTTATTGTTGGTTCATCCAAGTCTAGACTGAGAGGAACAAAATATACAATAAATATTAATAAAATAATAAACTGTTTTCACTCTATTGTTAACTGTACAAGGACAATCAGTCTATATAGTCCCTAAAACATATAAACCTTTTTAAAACATCAAATTAAAATAATATATACTAGAATATATTAATTTATTGGTAAATCGTTTAAAAACACATTAAATACAATATAAAAAATATATGATAACTGATATATGATAAATATTACTGCTGTTTCTCTGGTGACATATGGGACCTTAAAACTCCTCCTCATCCTTCTTTTATGTCCCCTCCCCCGTCTCACACACACACACACACACACACACACACACACACACACACACACACACACACACACACACACTCGTGTGTTGATGTCTTCATCGATCAATAGCTCTAATAGCTGTCAGCATCTTCCTCATCTGTCTTTCTTTGTTCTTCTTCTCTCCTGATTACTTTTGACAGTTTCATATTAAAACTGATCAATAAATATTTCATAGAAGAAGAAGATATCAGGCTGTGATACACACACAGTACCTGTTGTTGTTGGTTTGGATCCAAACATGACATTTGTTGATGTGAAGATAAACATATAGAATATATATAATCACCAGAATAATCCTTTAATATCAGAAACTGAAGCTCTGTGAAGACACAGAGTCCAGTACAGTGTGTTTAGCCTAGCTTAGCATAAACACTGGAAGCGGAGGGAAACTGTTAGCCTGGCACCATCAAAAGAGAAAAACTCCAAAGATGAGCAGAAACATGTTGTAATAGTCCTTTATACTTCTTTGAGACACCAACCTACCTAGACTGCTGGTAGGGGGTTGGTGTGTGTGTGTGTGTGTGTGTGTGTGTGTGTGTGTGTGTGTGTGTGTGATGTCCAGATGGGGTCTCTGACAGGAAATGAACCAAACAGAGCAGATCTGATTATCTATTTATCACCAAACACACCACGCCTTCCACCAGACACACACACACACACACACACACACACACACACACACACCTGACTACTATCTGGGGACAAATTACTGTGTTCTGTCCCCCCCTTACATCCGTCTAATATGCATTAATGTGTGTGTGAAACAGATGAACAAAGACAAGCCATCCACACCCCCACCCTGCCACCTCCATCAATCTGACCCCCCCCCCCCCCCCTCATTGTAGCTTTTACCATCTCTGACACGTCAATAACTCCACCTTCCCTGGAGGTTCAGGGTCTTATATCAAACCCACTCAGAGCGTTTAAAGCGTCTTCAGGAGATGAAGCAGATTGGGTGGCGGTGGGGGTGGGGGTGAGACTGATGGAGGGATGAAATGTGTGTCTGGACAGCAGAGTTACAGCAGTAACCTCCTCAGTGTCTTCCTGATAGAAACACTTCAAATTAAAGTTATTTCATCTGAAAGATGATCTGAAATAAAAAGCTCATTTTTGTGTCACATTTACAGCGACAGTGAAGACAGCTGTTTGTTGATCATGGAGTCAGTCATCAGTCCTGAGTAGCTGACTGAATGACGGTTATTTAGTCCAACATTTAGTCTAACTTTTAATCACAATAATAATAATAATAATTTAGTCAATGACTTTATTTATCCCACAACGGGGAAATTCACTTATCACATATTTACAAAAGTACTACATTAAAAATGTGCAGATATAAGAAGAACAAACAAGACAAACAAGAACAAACAAGAACAAACAAGAACAAATAATAACAATGGGACATTTATAGCATCACCGTCGGCCCTGCGTGGGAGATCTCTTCAGGTCAGAAAGCGACAGAAATGTGCCGATTTATTGGTTTGATTTTTGTGATTGGGACTCAGCTGTGTCTGCATATGTGCATTCACACCTGACACTTCAATGCAACCTGTCTGGTCAGATAGTGATGGGATATATTCCTGCACAAATGGCATCTTCATATTTTGTTTCTATTGTAATGATCCACAGTTCATGTGTCCTGGTACGATAACCTGCATTTTGATGGCATATGATGACTATATTTACAACATTTACCAGCTTCTACTGGATCGGCTGACATATTTCATGGTAAAAGCACCCAAACATTCAGTCAGTGAAGTGTGGCCAGTCATATGTACTTATGAGGTAAACATGACATAAAGAAGAAATGTATGTTTTATTTATTTTTCTGCATTTTTGACCATCTGCTCATCTGCCGTGTTTTAAACATCAACATTTCTTTTCACCCAAA
>CM072868.1:755000-812500 GCA_036937835.1 Pampus argenteus | reverse complement strand
CTCCTTCGTCCAACTACAGAAACACTCTGTTGTCACTCTCATCCAACCACAGAAACACTCTGTTGTCTCCTTCGTCCAACTACAGAAACACTCTGTTGTCACTCTCGTCCAACCACAGAAACACTCTGTTGTCTCCTTCGTCCAACCACAGAAACACTCTGTTGTCACTCTCGTCCAACCACAGAAACACTCTGTTGTCACTCTCATCCAACCACAGAAACACTCTGTTGTCACTCTCATCCAACCACAGAAACACTCTGTTGTCACTCTCATCCAACCACAGAAACACTCTGCTGTCACTCTCATCCAACCACAGAAACACTCTGTTGTCACTCTCATCCAACCACAGAAACACTCTGTTGTCTCCTTCGTCCAACCACAGAAACACTCTGTTGTCACTCTCATCCAACCACAGAAACACTCTGTTGTCACTCTCATCCAACCACAGAAACACTCTGTTGTCACTCTCATCACTCTCATCCAACCACAGAAACACTCTGTTGTCACTCTCATCCAACCACAGAAACACTCTACAGTTACTGCTCAGATCTCACTTTATTTTTCTGGATCGTCATTCATTCACTCATTAAATTAAATTCATTACATTTTCTTTACAGATCAAACTGTGAGTCCACATTCTCCTAAAACTCATTGCTAATATGTCATTCTGTGTTGACATGAAGTCTCCTCATTAGAGCGATCAGGGACATGAAACTGAATACCACACTCACCCTGCAGCGCTGCTTCAGCTGTCAGATCCCGTTTTGTCTGACTGACCTTTAAACCAAAGAAACTGTTTCTACTGAACATCGAGTGCAGGGAGAGATCCACGCTGACCACTGAAACATTTCACGCTTTGTTTTCGTCATGTTTCTCATCTTAATCTCTGCTGTTTATGTCTCGACTGTCTAACACTAGATAACACAGCAGCTGGTCATATATACACCTCATGATATGTGGATGAAAATGGTTCCTACAGGAACCTACAAGTCTCATCTTTACAGACATGCCTACTTTATGCTAATCCCTTGCAGTTTTGTGCAAAAATCCTGCAGTGTTTTGCATATTTCTGCATACTGGGATCCGTAAACATTGGAATTGATAGAGTGGATATGACTCCTGTGGATTCAATGAGCCCAACGGTATTCATGCTGTGATGATGTTTGTCCCCACATTAACCATTTCATTGAATTGAGACTGTTTCTGGTAACCTGACCTCCTCTTGGATAATCACAGCCTCGTGAACCTTTACAACTACAACCTGGAGACCTGCAGCGTTCAGAGGATGTCTGGCTTTTCTAGATATCTATCTTCTAAACATCTTTTTCTAGATGCTGAAAAATGCAGTTTTTTATGCAAAGAATTGCTGCAACAACTTATGAGACATAATTGAGCCTTTGACCATCATGATGTTCTTATAAACTAAACCTTCACAATCACACTAGAAACAGTTTATTATAAACGTGTCACAGAGCTGCAGCTTCCAGCTTTCAGACAGAAATGCGTCTCCAGTGCGTAACAAGCCAGTTTCACTATCAGCACTACTTTCACTACTACTCACTACTACTCACTAGTACTCACTAGTACTCACTAGTACTTCAGATGTACTGCGGTACTCACCCGGCCCCGGTACAGCTCGTCCAGCCCGCAGTCGATCCACTTCTCCACGTCCAGCCTCCGCTGCAGCTCCTTGCGGTTGTATTTGACGGTGACTCGGGCCTGCCGCCGCTGCATGCTCTGTCCCGGCTCCCGTCCGCCGCCGGCACGGCTCGGTGACTGGTTACTGCACACCCGGTTCACCCGCCGCCCCACCCGGTTGGCCGCCATCAGAACCGAAACACCGGGACTCCACAAATACTCAAATATAAATAAACGGCAAAAAATACGTGTTTTTAATTTCACTTAATAAATATGCTAAAAAGAACAAATAAATATGTAATTGTTGCAGCAAAAGAGAGAAAATAATAATATTATTAATACTAATAATAAATAATAATAAACTGCTAATAAAATAATAAAATTTAAAGTCTCGTTTCTGTAAATAACTTCTCTTGATTCTGAATTAATAAAATGACTGAATCCTGATGAAATGAAGAAGTCACTGAAAATAGAAAACAGTAGAGTCCGGGCCGCGCGTGCAGACTGACAGCTGGAGCAGGGCGCGGCCACGCGCCGCCGCTGCTGCCTTCATGGACCGTCGGAAGTGTTGAGACTAATGACGCCACAGAGGAATCCTCGCTTCACATTTTGCATCCCATAATATCCAGTGTCAGTTGTGTTCATATTCTCTGTTTTCAGTCAGGTGATGCATTGTTTTATCAGTAATTATAAATCTGTTCCTGATTAAATTGTTTTACAGACTGAACAGGAGAACAGAGGTTCCTAAAGCAGCGACGCTTGTGTGATGTCGACATTTACGGGGAGACGTTAATGCATCATGAGCGGATCCTACCGGGTCCTAGTGCTTCTGGTGTTCACGACAGCATGTGGAAACCTGATAGACACTGAAAGAGCAGCAGCGCCACCTGGTGGACGGATGGGTGAGTCACGTGAGGTAAAACAATCAAATATTTGCTTCCACTCAGCCTGCAAGTACTTAAATACAGGTTTGATGTACTTTTACTTTACTTGAGTATTTCCATCTAGATCTTGTACTTGTTCTATCAGTAGATATACTGTAGTTCTTATGGATTTACAGTTCTGTGTAAATATTTACTAGAAGTGTCTTTGAATACACTGTTTAGGTTTTGGTTTGAATATTTAGCAATATATTAATATGTATTGCAATATAATGTTTATTTATATACATTTTCTTCATTGTCCATTCCAGAAACTTCAGCATTTTTACCTAAATACATTTTTAAATGCAGGAATTTTCCTTTAATAAAGTTTTGTTAGTATATTTTCTTATAGTTAAGGTTTAAGTAGTTTTAGTTTAACACCACCAACAGCAACATTCATATCTACGTATTTCTAGTAAATGTATAGTTTTATGATTAGAAATCCAGTTTAAACTAAAACCTGCAGTCATGACTAAATATAACTTCATGTGTTGTTATTGATAAGAGTCATGATGTAACATGATGTCATATTCAGATAATACATCTGATTAAATACAACAAGTTGAATTCTGGTTTTTATTTCATAATATGAACAAACTTTAGATTTAATATGTAAAATATTGTTATTGAGATGTTTATTTCAATAAACAGCTTCACATAAACTAATGTTTGATTTGGACTCTCATCAGTTTTGATTTGTGAATATAGAAAGTGGTCAAATTAATCAATTAGTTAGTTATTAATTAATTCAAACATGACGTCATCAGTGTGTTTCTATAAATAATGATCAGCCTTTAAAAACATCTGTGACTGTGTGTTGTGATGACGTGTGTGGGCGTGGCCAGAGTGACCTCACCTGTCGCTCAGGTGAATTTATCTGCGACAACAAAAAGCCACCAAACCAGGAAGTACATCAAAGCTCGCGCGCATCTCAGAGACGTTCACGCAGTTTTTCTGTCGAAAAAAGAGAAAAAAAGTTTGATTTTTATCTGAATTGTTAAAGTTTGTGATCCGGTCTGAAGAGATGCGTCTCGGGTTCTGTTTCCTGGTGTGTTTTCTGGTCTGGCCCGGTCTGGCTCGGGACTGTGACTGGGATCAGTCCACGGACCCGGATCAGGATCTGGACCCGAGCTCGATGGACGCCGGGGCGGTAAAACTTGGCCGGATCACGGAGGTGTCGGACCCGGAGCGCTGCCGGGCGGCATGCTGCGATGAGCCGGACTGCGACCTGGCCCTGCTGGGCTTCCCTGCGGACGGAGCCCCGCAGTGCATGCTGGTCAGCTGCGGGAGACGCCGGGACGCGTGCGTCCTGCGGCCCAGCACGCAGTTCAAGGTTTACCGCAGGCAGGTGAAGACGGAGGTCCGCCGGGCCGCGCAGGACGGCGGGGAGAAGCCGCACGTCGTCCCGCTGCTGGGCTCCTGGGAGCCGCGGAGCAACGAAACCAACAACGGTAACAACTGTTAATCAATCAATCAATCAATCAATCAATCAATTAATCAATCTGTGGCTCTACTGCTCCACTTGGTTATTGTTTAGGCACATTTATTTTTGGTGAGTCTGAAAAAACGAGGAGGAGGGGGAGAAGAGGAGGAGGAGGAGAAGAGGAGGAGGAGGGGGAGGGGATAAGAAGAGGAGGAGGAGGAGAAGAGGAGGAGGAGGAGGAGAAGAGGAGGAGAAGAGGAGGAGGAGAAGGGGAGGGGGAGAAGAGGTGGAGGAGGAGAAGAGGTGGAGGAGGAGAAGAGGAGGAGGAGGGGGAGAAGAAGAGGAGGAGGTGGGGAAGAAGAAGAGGAGGTGGAGGGGGGAGAGGAGGAGGTGGGGGAGAAGAAGAGGTGGAGGGGGAGGAGAAGAAGAGGAGGAGGTGGGGGAGAAGAGGAGGAGGTGGAGGAGAAGAAGAGGAGGAGGAGGTGGGGGAGAAGAGGAGGATGTGGAGGGGGGGGAAGAGGTGGATGAGAAGAGGGGGAGGAGGAGGAGAAGAGGAGGAGGAGAAGAGGAGGAGGAGGAGGAGGAGAAGAAGAGGAGGGGGTGGGGGAGGAGGAGGTTCATTTTTAGCAGAACCTTTCGGTGGTTTGTGACTCATTCTGTTTTTTCAGCGTTACGTCAATAAAAACTGAATGTTTTTGTGTTTTTAATTTTCTCTATAAACTAAACAAGTCAACAAATGAACTTTTACACTGAAGATGTAAAACCAAATATTATTTCACAAGGAGCTCCTCGATTGATCGACCGTAACCATGGTTGCTGCTGGACTTTCACATGAAAACTAGTAGAGCTGCAATGATTATTAATCAATCAGTTAGCGACTTCTTTAATAATTGGTTAATTGCTTTCAGTTTGTTTGGTTCCAGTTTCTGGACTTGTTCTGGTTTCGTTTGACAGTAAACTGAATATCTTTGACTTGTGGATAGAACGAGACGTCACATTAAACAGAGCGATCGATCGATTGAGGTTCATTGATAATTGGAATCGATGCTACCTGCCGTCATTCGTCAGTCACTAAAACTTTTGATACTGAAGTCAGTTTGAGTCTAAATGAACCTGAAGTGTGAGTCAGTGCTTCCTGGTTGGTGTGAAGCAGGAGGAATGCAGCCCGTCCTGCTCTGCTCATTTTCACTCGACTCTCGTGGTTTTTCCGTAGACTTCATTTGTTGTCACGCCTGCCTCACCTTGAACTTACCTGCACAGGTAGAAACTGCTAAGTCACGGCTTATGCTGGATGTGCAGGTCGGACCGGTCAGTCCGCTTCCTGGAAGGTCAGAACATCAAAACAGAGCAGTTCTGTCTTTAACAAACTCGACAACAACAACAGAAAAGCAAACAAACATCACAACAAACGCTGCAACACACAGAAATGAAAATGTATTTGTACATGAATCACAAATAAATGAATAAAACGCAGATACAATAATAATCAGCAACTTGAAGTCAGATGTTTGTGCTTCTCTGTTCCATCCTTGTGAACGTGAACATGTTCTGGTTTCGATATCTATACATACTTTACTAGTAAGTTGACGGAGATCACATGACTCCACCTCTTTGTGTGTCTTTTGTTCCTCCATAAAGTTCATGTTTTAAATCTGTGTTTGTTTCTGGAACATTTGAAGGTTTATGCTTCTCCTCCAGGAAATAACCAGCACCGATACTGAAGGAACCAGAGAATAGACATGTTCACAATGTAATCCTGTTATAAAGACATGCATGTCAGTTCTAGTGCATAATTACATTGATACTAGTGCAATAAGTTCAACATGACGCTGTATTTATTTATTTTTACTCAGTTCAGGAGAGAGATATTAATAAATGAATGAACCAGCACATCATGTTGTCTCTTCTTCTTCTTCTTCTTCTTCTTCTTCTAGTTCGCTGTCGTCTGCCCATGAAGGTGGGTTTGTGCCGCGCCTCCTTCCCAAGGTTTTACTATAATGTGACCAATCAGAGCTGCCGGAGCTTCACGTACGGCGGCTGCGACGGCAACGCGAACAACTTCGAGTCCCAGGAGGAGTGTGAGACCGCCTGCAGCGGAGTCTCCGGTAACACAACAAGCATTTAAAATGTAAACGCTCGACTCTGGCTGCTGATTGGCTGCCACAGACACATCAGTTTAAAATCAGTGCTCGAGTCAGTGTCTCTCTGCAGTTTAATCCAACGTCCTGGATATTTCCAGTCACATGATCAGGTTGGATGCTTCGCATTCGTCTATTTTCAGATCAGTTAGAAACTTTTTCTCTGCTTCTTCTTCGTCTATGATAAACTTGACATTTGTTTACTGTTATTCTGTTAATTTTCTGCTCCAAAAGCCGACTCTGGTGGGACTCGAACCCACAACCTTTGAATCACTCCTCTCAGTGTTGACTAGAAGTCCAATGCGCTATCCGTTGCGCCACAGAGCCTGCTGCCTGCAGCGAGGTCAGAGGTCACACTGAGTTTACAACATGTTGACTTTGATTTATAGAATATAGTGAACACATTTAATGAGGTTTAATTTCATCTTTCTGTATCTTTTAGTGTCAACATATATAAATCTACATATATGTTGTTTTTCTAAATAATCCTAATAATCAATAAGCCCAATAGCTTCCCTCTACCTGCACATTAATTTAAGATCTATTATTTTATTCATAATGAACAATCAGTCTGTAGACAGTTCATGGATGGTTTATAACTCTCTATAATAGTTATTAATATAGTTAGAAGCAGATTTAAAGTGTTTAAAGTATTTATTCTAACTTGACATATTTTTTATTATTAGAGCTGTTTGTGCTCGTGTGTTATATATTATATTAATAAACACTTATATCAGCTGACATCATGGTGAGTTATAAACGATCACATTTAACTGTTTGTGGACACGTTGCTGAGGTCACTGTAGTAACGCTCGCTCTCATTGGCTGAGCTGTGAGCAGCTCAGATTCCTTTAATGCGTCTCACATTTCACATGTTGCTGTTCTGCTTAAAAGTCGACTCTGGTGGGACTCGAACCCACAACCTTTGAATCACTCCTCAGTGTTGACTAGAAGTCCAATGCGCTATCCATTGCGCCACAGAGCCACATGATCCTGCAGCCTCGCAACATGTGTGGATGTTTGTGCTCAGTGAAGTTGTTCCACACAGATTAACGACGGGTTCAGTCATGAACCAAACAAACAGTGATCATGTGTTTGTTGCTGTAATCATCCTCCTGTTCATACTGACCATTAGATCCCTTCATAATACACTTACAATGGAAGTGATGGAGACTAAACCCACAAACATGGATTTAAAAGTTTATGTGAAGCTTCAACTCCAAATGAGTCAACTCAAGTAGGACTCAGGGTAGAAGCAGGGTAGGCGTTTAACAGCCGAGATGCCCCAGAAGTCACTGACTGTACATCCTACGGTCCTGCTACTCTCCTACTTAAATCTTATGGTTGCTTTAGAAGCGTTGCTGGTATAAACTCACTATCGATGCATCCAGACAAGGCAACCTGTTATTCCCCTGATGCATTGTGAACAACAACAATATGTTGAAATCATAGAAATAAATAAAAGAAACCTCACCGTATCTCTCCAGCACCAAACAGGAAGCAGCAAACTGGGCAGTTACTATGGTAACAGAAGAAAACACTGTCACACACACGCAAATGTGAATGAACAGTGTTATAATTCAGCGTGTATCTGATCCAGACTGTCAACGTATCACAGATGTGTTTTTATGGAGTTTAGTGTAAAATAATTTAATTCAAACATCTAATATGTTTATTTCTATGCCATTTATCACCACTACAGTAGGTGACAGTCTAGTGTGTGTTTGTATTGATTATTAATTACCTCAGTTTCTAATAGCCCTTTGTGTGCATGATTTTAACTACTTTCCTAATCAAACATGATGATGTGTTTGATATTTCTGTGTAATATGACCTCTGTTGGCTGCTGTTTGTATGCAGCGTATTTACAGATTTGGAGGTTTATTTGTTTAGTTTTTAGATACATGAATATAACAATCACAGAAACAACAAACACAGAAGATTATTATTATTTCACTCAATGTCCTGGTCGGTTCTTAGCCTGGTTTGAACATTGATGTAAGGTTATTGTTGTGTGTGTGTGTGTGTGTGTGTGTGTGATTTTTTTTATTTATGCAGGACTCAACTGAAACAACTGATTAGCAGCAGCAGGTCTTTCATTTCTTTGTCTCTCTTTCTTTCTTGTGTGCTGCGACTACTTACAGTAATTGATTATTATTGATTATTGAGTTAATCATATTTTATGGGGCCGAGTAACACCTGACAGTCTAAACTGGTGCATATGATTAACAGAAAGAACACATTTGTTGGGGACTATTTTCAGCAGCAGATTAAGCCACATGTGGTGCTGTAGTGTGGAGTTCATGACATATGGGTGGAGTTCTTCATGCTGTGTTGTTTAGAAGGAGAACACCTGACACCACCCGACACCACCTGACACCACACATGACAGCTGTGTTAATGGAAGCTTTCTGAGGAATTTTAGAACAACTGGGAGTGACGACTTGAACAAACACTCCCTCCTGTTCAGATAACACAGTGGAGGGCGTGGTCTTTATTCTCTGCTTGCTGATTGTTTTAGATGGATGGATTTTTTTTAAAGGAGCAGTACAACATTTCGTGTCTCTGCATCTTCCTCAGAGTCACAAGATTCAAACTGTTTGAGCATTTTCTGAGCACAACTGAGTTGTGTCACTAGTTACTAGTGACTGAGTTGTATGACTAGTTACTAGTGACTGAGTTGTATCACTAGTTACTAGCGACTAAGTTGTGTAACTAGTTACTAGTGACTGAGATGTGTCACTAGTTACTAGGGACTGAGTTGTGTCACTCGTTACTAGCGACTGAGTTGTATGACTAGTTACTAGTGACTGAGTTGTGTCACTAGTTACTAGTGACTGAGATGTGTCACTAGTTACTAGTGACTGAGATGTGTCACTAGTTACTAGGGACTGAGTTGTGTCACTCGTTACTAGGGACTGAGATGTGTAACTAGTTACTAGGGACTGAGTTGTGTCACTCGTTACTAGCGACTGAGTTGTGTCACTAGTTACTAGCGACTGAGTTGTGTAACTAGTTACTAGTGACTGAGTTGTGTCACTAGTTACTAGTGACTGAGATGTGTCACTAGTTACTAGTGACTGAGATGTGTCACTAGTTACTAGGGACTGAGTTGTGTCACTCGTTACTAGGGACTGAGATGTGTAACTAGTTACTAGGGACTGAGTTGTGTCACTCGTTACTAGCGACTGAGTTGTGTCACTAGTTACTAGCGACTGAGTTGTGTAACTAGTTACTAGTGACTGAGTTGTGTCACTAGTTACTAGCGACTGAGATGTGTTACTAGTGACTGAGCTGAGTTATGTGTCTGTGTTCAGATTCAGTTCTTCCCGATGAGTCGACTCCTGCTCCTCCTGAAGTTCCCGAAGTTCCTGTTAAATCTGCTCGAATGGCCCCGACCTTCAACTCAGGTAAACACTTCAAACTGTGGTGGAAGTACTAGCAGCACCGATTGTAGTATTGGTAGTGATATGAGTGTGTGTGAGAGAAGAGGATACAGAAGAAAGGGTTATTGATTCGCTGTGGCGACACCTGAAGGGAAAAGCTGAAAGGAGAAGAAGAAGAAGTAATACTAGTTTGTACTTCTAATGAGCCTGGTTGTTTTCTGTCTCCCTGCTGGTGCAGAGGAATCTGATGGTGTGGTTAAGTCTGAACCTGCAGAGGACAACCTCACTGAGAAAAAAGGTAAAGTGCATCACACCTGGACACACCTGGATCACCTGCAGGGTCAATAGAAATGTTACTCTGCTCCAGTATTAGACCCAAATACTTCAGGACAAGTACTGAAGTCACTTTCATTAAACACGTGTGTGTGTGTGTGTGTGTGTGTGTGTGTGTGTGTGTGTGTAAAGTCAGATGATCATTAAACGTGACTGTGACTCAGTAATGTGACATCATTGTCT
Source organism: Pampus argenteus (assembly GCA_036937835.1). Classification (NCBI taxonomy): domain Eukaryota; kingdom Metazoa; phylum Chordata; class Actinopteri; order Scombriformes; family Stromateidae; genus Pampus; species Pampus argenteus. The sequence continues at coordinate 802,476 of CM072868.1, read as the reverse complement.
CTCTCTCCTACAGAAATGTCAGCTGATGACTTTGCTGGTATGTTCCAACTTTTTCTAAATAAAACAAGCAGCTAAAAATCAACTGTTGTAAACACCTCTAATAACAGCAGAGAAAGAGAGAAATGAAAAATTAAATAAGTTAAAAGTTGCATGTCGTCCAATCAGAGCTCTGTGAGGCGGAGCCTGTGGTTGGTCCCTGCAGGGCGGCGCTGCAGCACTGGTACTACAACAGCAAGACAGGAAGCTGTCAATCATTCATCTACGGCGGCTGCAGAGGAAACAAGAACAACTACATCACCAAGGAGAGCTGCGTGGCTGCATGTACAGGTGAGTAAAGTGTGTGTGTGCATGCGTGCGTGTATTGTTACACATTAACATCAGTAACGTCTCCTCTCTCCTCCTCCAGTCACTGTGCTGCCCTCCTCCAAGAAAACTTCTTCTGATGTCAAGGACGACACAGACTACAAAGGTACAAAGTTAAAGACAGTCACTGCTGCAAAGTAACTAAGTACATTAATGAAGTGCTGTACTTCAGTTATGAGGTACTTGTACTTTACTTGAGTATTTCCATGTGATGCTACTTTATACTTTAGTCTACTTTATGCCAGAGGTAAATCTAGTACTTTCTACATGTCAGAGGTAAATCTAGTACTTTCTACATGTCAGAGGTAAATCTAGTACTTTCTACATGTCAGAGGTAAATCTAGTACTTTCTACATGTCAGAGGTACATCTAGTACTTTCTACTCCACTACATTTATCTGACAGCTTTAGTTACTGTTCAGATGCAGATTTGACTCAATGGATAATATAAGAAGCTTTTAAAATCCAACACATTGTTAAAGATGAAACCAGTGGTTTCAACCTTTTAGTCTGTTGACGTCTTACTAAAAGCAGTGTTTGTAACTAGTGTAAGTGAATGTTAAATTAAACTGTAAGATAAAGTTATAATGAAGCACATAGTGTTGTTGTTGTTGTTGTTGTTGTTGTTGTTGACTGATGTGTGTCGATCAGATCACTGCATGTCGGCCCCGGACCCCGGCCCCTGCCGCGCTGCCTTCCCCATGTTCTACTACGACTCCAACACTGCCAGCTGCCAGTCATTCATCTACGGCGGTTGTCATGGCAACCGGAACCGCCACGGCACCGTGGAGGAGTGTATGGCTCTCTGTGCCGGAGGAGGTGACGAAGCCGATTTCATTACTATTTATTCTGATGATTAATCTGATGATGATCCATACATCTGATCACGGCGTTCATGTTCTCCCTTCAGGCTCCTTCGAGGGTCGCGGACAAACTCGCAGCCGCTGGACTGCTGGTCAGTTGATTCTCCCAAAGATGAACTCAGATAAACCCAACAGAACAGACAGATGATACCTGATCAATCAATCAATCAATCAATCAATCACATTTTATTTATATATACAGACAGAGACAGAGAGAGAGAGAGACAGAGACAGAGAGAGAGAGAGAGAGAAAATATATGTCAGGTTTTATAGTTATTTCCAAACTTGCTGTATCTGAAATCAGATGAGTGCCTGATGAGGGCAAAAAGTGATGAATTTTGTCTTTGATAGTTATAATTTTATCATTAAAGAAGCTCATAAAGTCATTACTAGTTAGACTTAAAGTAATAGATGACTCAATAGAGCTGTGGTTCTCTGTTAGCCTGGCTACAGTGCTGAAGAGAAACCTGGTTGATCTTCATCTTCTCTCTTGCAGCCTTCTTCCTCTTCGTCACTCTGGCGGCCATCTCTGCTCTCCTGCTGGCGACGCTCGTCGTTATCACGCTGAGACGTCACAGTCTGTCGCGCCGTCCGTCCTCCATCAGGTAACGTTGCATTAATTCTCCAAGATCAAAATAAAGAAACAAATATCTCATAACATAAGTTGGTTTCTTTTAAGCTTTATTTATCATTACAACTATTATTATATTATTTATTTTAATGAGATGCAATTTATTTGTTGAATGAGGATAAAGTTTGATGAGGTAACAAGATGCGAAGATCCAACCAGACGATGTTTTTATTCATGTTTGTGTCTCTGTTCAGTGACAAAGAGGAGCTGCTGCCAGATCCAGACGAGCAGTGCTCGGTGGAGTCTCTGGCCGTCCCAGAAAGCCCCAAGGCCTGAGGCGGGGCTCGGCCTGAGGCGGGGCGGGGCCTGAGGCGGGGCGAGGCCTTCACCCGGGACCTGCAGAGGGTCCCGATTTTAAACACTGTGTGTGAAAAATGGAAGAAAGCAGTTCAACCAGGAAAAATTACAAAACAAACCAACATATTATATTATATTATGATTTTCTATATTTTCTTCGTTATTAGTCTTAGGCTTTAATACACACACAATACTTATTAGTAGATCGGTTCATTGTTGGTTTGAGAACATGAAAAATAGACTCTGAGCTGTTATGAAAGCATCAACAGTCTGGTTACATAAAAACGTTCAATGATTACACTTTGGAAAATATGTTTATTAGCTTTCATGATGAGTTGTATTAATCTCATGTCTGTGTGTAAATATGAAGCTACATGTAGTTAGCTTAGCTTAGCTTAGCTTAGCTTAGCATAAAGACTGGTAGCAGAGAGAAACAGTTAGACTAATATCCACCTGCCAGCACCTGTAAAGCTCACCAACTAACACATTTTATCATTTGTTTCATTTGTACATAAACAGAAGTGTAAAAACCAACAGTTTGTGCTTTTAGTGGGAATTACATGCTGGAACTATTTCTTGTCGACCAGCATTGTATTCATCCGCCCAGCACTACTTCCAGCATCTAACTCCTGTTAAAAATTGTGATGTTTATAATACTGTTGGTGTGCAAATGAAACAATCCAGATATAACGAGTTAATGAGTTCAGGTGTATTTTAGGCTAGCTGTGTTAGCACCTGCTACCAGTCACTCATGAACACACACACACACCTGACAGTGATACAGTGAACAGTGATACAGTCAACAGTCACTTTTTAAAAATGCTGAGAAGTCTTCAAATGTTTTCACCCGACTAAACATGAACCTGTTTTTATTCTTTAAACTTCTGTAGCTGCAGGTTTTTATCGACTGTCCTGATTAAACTTCTTATGTCAGTGGTTCTCAGCCTCGCTAATTGATTATTAATCATTTTAAATTAATTTATTAAGTATAACCTCAGATTTGCTGCTCATCTTTTTTTACATCATTATGAAATAACTGGCTTATATAACAATATGAAGGATATTTTATGGATTAAACAATTAAATGTGTTTTTAATCATTTGAAGGTGTTGAGACGAATTAACCAGAAGAACACTAATAATTATTTAGATGAGGATAATAATGAGTGATAAGTAAATTTCCCCATTGAGGGATAAAATAAAGTATATCTTAATCTTAATCTTAATAAACAAAATATTGCAAGATTGTTTGTTGAGCACATTTTAAACAAGTAAATATTAAAAAAACAAAAATAAAAACTTTTTTAAAAATTGAAATAAAGTTGAGAACAGAGACATGAATTCTTTACACAGTAAGAAGTTGAGCTGAGCTCCGCCTGCAGGCTGACAACCACGTGATTAAAAGTCACAATGTGCACTAACTACTGTAAAATAGTTTATTGATCAGTGTGTGTTTTATTACTGACAGCCAGCTTCTGTATTATTACAAATGCCAAAATCTAAGGTTTTTCTTCCCATCATGCATCATGTGTAAATCTGCTCTCCGGGTAACTAATCATTGTTTCCTGTGTCTTTGAGTTTCAGTCAGGACTTTGAAGAAATAAACTTCCATAAATATCTAGAAACAAACAGTCAGAGCTCTGTGCTGTTTGTCTGGGTTTGAACTGTAGTTCATCATTAATCTATCTGCATCTGTGAAGCCTTATAGCTGAGTGTAACATGTCAGCGATAACTGATATGAAACTTTAATGATTGATTTTGGGTTTCTGTGATTTTTAGTGTATTCTCTCTTTAGCTGAGGTAACTTCAACTGTCTCACCTGTTAAATAAGCTCAATAAAACCGATGATTTGAACATGAAATGAGTTTATTGCCTGTTATGCAGGTACAGCAGAGCAGTATTGTTGTTACTGATGATATTTGTCTAATAGTATCACAAATTATTTACACAATTAGGTTTCATTGAATGTAGTGATATGTAATAACCAGCAGTACAAGTACATTTACGTACTTGCTGTAGTACCATGTGTAGTACTCCTCTGTCCAGAGTGACGTCTGAACAGTTTGTTTTCACACGTTCCTTTGAGCTCATTAAAAATCCATTTTAAGGGGCTGTGACGTCACAGCTATTTAGAGCCAATCGTCATCCAGTATGTAATTTACACGAGTGTGGTGTGCAAACACAGAGAAGGACGAGACGTCTTGGAAAACTTTATTTATATCAACAGTATTTAAAGATTCAGAGCTTCAGTTGAATAAGTGAACATGAGAAGATGTTTTAAGGATTTTAATGAGGTTATTATTATTATTAGACATTAATTCAAAGTAGAGTATTTTACATACACGTTGAAACACGTTCTGCTGTCGGGAAATATTAATAAACGCTCCTATATAAACTCGACGTCATCTTTTTGCGACCATCCGGGAAGGCAGCCACCGGAGCCAAAATGGCGGTGAACTGGAGCGAAGCAGCAGATGTTGGTTAACAAGAGTAACGGGACCGTTTAACACCTGAAACCACCGAAACAACAACCGTGCTGTTACCGGAGAACCGCCCGAGGAACCGAGCCACAGTCCAGCCGCAGTTAGATGTGAGTGTTTGTTTATCCAGCGGCTCCGTTAGCAAGCTAACCCGTGATGCTAACATGTTGAGTCACGGTGTTTGTGTCCCGGGACCTGCGCTCTGAACCGGCCCGTTAACAGCACACCGGGCCGGTAACGGCTCCCTGAAGGCGCCGCTCAAATGTTTACTGCTTAAAGTCTGACCCGTTTTAGTCATCTTTAGCCTTTAGCATGTTAGCTCGCCGTCTTCCTGTTGTGGTTCCGTTTAGCTGCTAACATGCTAACAGTGTGTCCCTGTATGAGGTTTGTTTTTCCTCCTGAATGAGTTTGTGAAATTATTGCGGTTGTAGTTTCTAAAACAACAGGTGGTGGTATGAATGCTTTTATTTTAATATACAGACATTCATCATTTAGATATGAATTCTTATGAAATTCAAAATATTGTGAAAAACATAATTTCAGGTAAATAAATTATGGTAATTCTGTAAGATAAATAAAAAAGTTAGTTTTTATTAAAGCTTTGTTTAATCAGGTTGTCATTGAGACAGAAACAACACGATCTAATTAATAAAAACATACAAGATTCATAAACAGATAATAAAACTTTTAAAAAGTCTTTTTTTCATTCAGTACAGATTTCTTTAATACAACTAATGATCGTTTTCATTATCAGTTCAGATTTTTTCCCTTTTTTTTGGGTAATCGATCACTTGTCAGTTTCTCCTGTTGGTCTGTAGCTTTGTTGTCTGTCCAGTGTCTGCTTGACTTTGTCAGGAAACAACCTGACGCGCTCTGTATCCCTCCGCCAGTAAAGCCAGACTTGAACCTTTCTGCCATCCAACCGGTCCTATTGCAACAGGATAGTGATGAACACAGCAGTGTTTTTATACTTTTTCTCCTTAAATAATCTTTGGTTTAGATGATCACCTAATCGGTACCTCGTTAAGCAGAATGAGGTGTTTGTGCTGGACAGGAAAGGCTGTCATACATGTAGAGATGCTGGTTTCAGAGCTGTATATATTCATCTCATTTTTAGAAGCTGCAGCATTCATTGATTGCTATTTTAACAATCAATTAATTGTTCTGAGTAATTTTCTAAGTCCAAAGTCTGATTCTAGCTTCTTAAACGTGAATATTTTCTGGTTAATATTTGATGACGTCATATTGGGGGAACATTGTCCACATTTTGTGACATTTGATGGCATCTGATGATGTGAACTTGTGTTCTGATTTGTTGCGTGTGTCAGGTGGTCATGGCGGAGCGGCAGGTGGGGAGCACGTGGAAGAAACACATCTCCGAGCAGCTGAAGCTCAGAGACCGAGTGCAGAAACACGCCTTCGAGGAGATCATCCACCAATGTGAGCAAGGAGACAAACTGTCACAGATTTCATCCATGCAACAAACGTGAAATATCGATGTGTTCAGTAGTTTATATCTGACGTCAAACATCACATTCGTTTTGATACTGAAACCTTTCTTTTCAGTTTCATGAGATGAATCTACATGAAGCTCTTATTCTACCATGAAATCATCAGTTCAATAACTAATTTGCTTCACTTCAAAACAAAAAGAGTATTTTAGTTTTGATTCAGGTGTGTGTAAACCATCATCTCTGCTGTTATTGGGCTGTTTTTAATATTCTGATGAACTGATTGGATCCTTTTATTAATTCATCCACTATGGATGGATGAATATGCTCCTGAGTTGATTTTTGATAAGTTTTTAGCTCATATTACCCTCAGCCTGAGAGCAGTATCATCTGGACTTCTCTCAGACTGACGAGCTGTTTGTGAATTTAGTGAATGAAGTCTGGACGGACACAAACATCATTTTAGGAGTTTCTCTTGATCAGTTAGAAGCTGGATGATGTGTTTCAGATCTCCATCTGCTGGAGAAATCGGACCTGCAGGCTGTTCTGTCGGAGAGATATCAGGCTGAGAAGTATGACGTCCAGAGAGGCCACGAGGCCAAGTGAGTGACTCACCGCCCCTACGCATTAATTCACCGTCATGTCCAACAGTCTTCAGTTACAGGGATCTGACCATCGACCCTCCCTAACGTGTCCTGTGTTTCAGTTCGGGAGCGGACTCGGGCCGCAGCGACGCGCTGCAGCAGGAAATGGCTCAGATGAGAATCAGACACCAGGAGGAGCTGACGGAGCTGCACAAGAAACGAGGAGAGGTCAGGAAGTGATGTCGTCATGGTAGAACCCTCCAGTTTGATCATTTGTGTCTGTATCTGTACTCTGGTTGGCTGTTGCCATGGTAACATCTGTAGCTTAATACAGTGATTTCTTCACTGAAGTTTCCTGTTCAAACTTTCAAAAGCTACTGACAGGAAACTGATTCTGGCTGAAATGAGGAACAAAGATGATGTCAGAAGTCTCAAATATTGACCAGTGAGTTAGTAAATTCATAAATCCAGCCCAGTCTGGAGGCTGAGCCCAGCATCCTGGATAATGAAGCTCTGTTAACTAGGAGCGCTGTTGTTTCTTATTATGAGCAACATCATTCGAGCCTTTAATGCAGGAAAATGTGGTTATTGTGACGTCAGAAAGTAAACAAATGGCACAACTACAACAGACAAACGAGTAGAAACTAAACTAACCATTTAGTATGAAGGAACGACTCGACGTTTCCAGTGATCTGATTGGTCAGTGGTCACGTTGTTGATGGGTTGTGATCCAATCCTCTGATAAGCCTCACACCTGAAGGGGATCTAATCTGAGTTTCACATTGGTTTCTTAGTGTTGGACATGAAGCTAAACTCTGACTTGCTCTGTGCTTTGATTTATGTTTCAGTTGTTTCAGGCCCTGGAAAAACATTGAATAGTAGTTGTTGAAGCAAATAAAGTATTTTGCTCTGTAGTGAGGAATAAGAAATAGCATTAATAACACTGAGCTCAAACTCGGATTTAAATAATTTATTATAGAATATCAAGTCAAATAAAAATGAACAGTAATTATGCAATACTGAGACAAGTTTTACTGGCATCAGAAAGACTAGACACAGATTCAAGGAGTTATGGCTCTTATATACACACATCTGTGCAAACCGCCACGCCCACAGCAGACATGTTGCATGACGGTACCAGCTTCCTCCCACCGTCCTATAAAACGGGTTAAGTTCAATGCCGTTACTTAAACCTTTCAATGAAAGGAGGGCTGACGGTTCACAGAAGGAGAGAAAACATTCATTCATTAAACGTACAGATGAACCTCATTATTTAGGATTGATAATCTCAGAATAACAAACACCCAACCTTACAGATGTTTGTTTTTTGTCCTGCAGCTGGCTCAGAACGTGATCGAACTGAAGAACCAGATCCAAGAGAAAGACAAAGAGATCCAGAGCAACGAGGCCATGTGAGCACACACACTTCTACACGGCAGCGTGTGTGTCTGTGTGATACCTGATCTGCGTGTGTTGGTTTACCTGTAGCAGGAATGTAAGTATATGTAGTTTTTAAAACCTCCTTGTTTGTGTCTTTGAGGATGTTGGAGTATCAGCAGCAGATCACCAAACTGGAGGGAGACTGTCGGGAGCTGAGGAGCTTCCTGCAGGTATGAATGAACGAAACACACCTGGAGGTTTGTTCAGGTAACAGCAGGAGCTTCCTGTCTGGGGAGTTTAAAGCATCCTGGGAAATACGGTGACATTTCACAGGAATAAAATGGTCTACTGCAGTAAATCTGAAGGTGGAACGTTGCATTAAATCATTTACATAAACTAGAAATGTCTCTTCTGAAACGTAGTTAAAGAACACATTATCCTGAAGGTGGCAGCACTTAAATCTAAAGATGCTCTTCACTGTCAGACTGGATCAACTTTCACTTCTGTTGGTAATTTTGAGGTCGCCAAGCGCGTTCTGCCATTTTTAAAATGTCTCACGTTCACGATACGAGTAGCAAAGTATCAGAGGCATCAATGTTTGTCTTAAGTTTAAACATTATGAATGTAAGGAAAACCTTTAAATGCCACATGTTGGGTAGAGCTGCAACGATTGGTCAACCAACAGAAAATCAACTATTCTGATAATAGTATAATAATATGGCTGCAGCTGTGCAACTATTAATGAGTGAAGTTGGGTTTGTTTTAGTCATTTCAAAGCATTTTGAATAAAGATGAAGGTCAATGATGAGCAGTAAAAGGTCTGATTACCCACAGTCCTCTCCCAGCAGCCCTCTGGCTCCCAGCAGCCCCTGCTTTCTGCTCCCAGCATGCTCTAGCAGTGCACTGCTGGTCGCAGGAGCTGCTGACAGACGGGATGTGACATCAGAGCGAGTCTGTACACAGACCCTACAGGCTCAGTGATGTCATCCAACAGAACCAATCAGAGTGGAGCATCGGGGTGAAGGGGGAGGAGGAGGAGCTGATCTCAAGTTTTCAAGCTGAGACCTTCAGACAGGAAGTGGGTTTAATATTCTTCAGTCTGACTTCACTCTGTCGCTGCTCAACGTTTACTCGCTCCCTGCTTAGCTTGGAGTTGAATGTAAACGTTGGCGTGTGTAACATGTAATTATTAGTGCAGCAGTGTCCAAACATTTAATGTGTCCACTGCAAGAACTTTATCAGGAGAACGAGAACCTTCGGAGAACCCTGCATTTGAGTTTAGTTCCTGTTGGATGTAAAAACAAAGACCACACAGCAACTATGACGGTGTACATATACTAAGATGTCTCCTAATGATGATTATTAACATATGTACCCATTAACGTTGTTAAAACCTACTCGTTAAAAACAATGAGGTAAAGGATGAAAGGAGAGCTGTGACTGTGTCCATGTCCCCGCAGGACCTGGAGAGAGCGAACCAGACCCTGAAGGACGAGTATGACGCTCTGCAGATCACCTTCAGCGCTCTGGAGGAGAAGCTGAGAAAAACCACGGAGGACAACCAGGAGCTGGTGTCTCGCTGGATGGCCGAGAAGGCTCAGGAAGCGAACCGGCTCAACGCTGAGAATGAGAAGGACAGCAGGTAGCCGAACAGCACGACGTTGCACCAGGTTTCTTTCCTCTTGTGTCTCTTCGTCGTAATGACTCTGTGACGGTGTTTCAGACGCAGACAAGCCAAACTGCAGAAGGAGCTGGCTGATGCTGCCAAAGAGCCTCTGCCCATCGACACGTCAGTACAGCTAACTTTCACTTTCACTCTACTGATCATCTGTCACACAGAGGTACTGACGCGCTTCTCTTCTCAGGGATGACGACATTGAGGTTCTGGCAGAGGATGCTGGGAAAGGAGGAGGAGAGGCCTCACCGAACCGACCGCTCAGCAGAACGTCCAGGTGAGAAGATCCTGCTGCGTCGTCCTTATTCAAAGGATTCCCTTTTACCTTGAACAAATGTCCCACCTTACCAGCACCAAAGCAACCCCACCCCATCACGTTACCCCCACCGTGCCTGACGGATGGCGTCTGGCTCTTCCATCTTTTCAGTTGTTCTGCGTCATGTTCTTCTGTGTGATCCAAACACCTCAAACTTTGATTACGTAACTTGGTCATAATTCTTTAAGAAGCACATTTAAGGATCTTGTTTATATTTTATTCCAGCTTCCAAACTACCAGCAGTGTTTCATGAATCCAGTGTGCATGCGTGTAACATTAAATCAAACTACATGAGTTTCCTAAAACGTGACATATTTTAATGGCGTCTGTGCAGCAGTTTTATGTGAAGAATATAAGATGAAGTTGTGTCACTGGGTTTTGACAGATTGTTTTGGTGTTTGCAGTAAGAAGATCTCCCAGCCTCCTCCTGGTGGTCTGCTGGACTCCATTTCCAACATATTTGGGTACGTAGCTGTAAGGTCACCTGACCTGTGTCCACCTTCCTGTCCTGGTCTCTGTCGGGTCTGGGACTGTCCATGTTGTGATCGACAACCTGTCTGTGTGTCTGCAGCGTGTCTGAATGTGTTCAGCCTGGACTCGTCCCACCACACTCCAGGTGAAGGATCATGTGTGTTCATCTGTTCACTCTGCCAGCAGATTGATTCATGTCTCAGTAAACGTTGTTAATCTAATCTGTGAGATCCATCAAACCACGAGCAGCGTTTCCCCTCGAGAAAGAAAGACAACGTGACTCTGCAGGATGGCTGCAGTGTGACAGACTTGCACTGAAATCACTATTGCGTAATATTATTTACCTCATTTCAGCGTAGTGTAGAGAAATCAGCAACTCAAACGAGGCCTTATTACTGTTTTTTTTTTTTTTTTTATTCCCTCTGTTTGTCAGGAATACTCATATTGATTTATTGATAAAGTATTGGGCCAATAAGAGTAGCAGTACTGATCACATCCTAACAGTATCATCCCTACCTGTGACGGCACCAGTAGAAACCATCCTGAGCACTGATGGAGGAGTCTTAAAAATCCTCTGCAAGCACCTTTTTCAAAGACGCTCCAGGTGTTGGAAGTCTGCAATAAGCCCCCCTGTGATTGGCTGATGGCCGGAAATGAGTGTGAATAGTCCAGTGTTCATCATTCACACGTGTGAATCAGGCTGCTGGCGGCGTGAACACACTGACATGTGTAGTGAAGTGATTATTGTTGACAATAATCCCGGCACTAAATCAATAATCTGCTTCCAAGCATGTAGACTGTTGTTCCTGTGTTAGTGAAGCCTCAGAGGCAGTTTGTGGATATTGTTTTTTTTTTTTTTACCCTCTTTATGTTCGTAACACGATGTGCAACGACAACCAGTCGATCAACAGACCTGATCAGCAGCTATTGATCATCTACTAATTGTCAAGAAAATGTTTGTTTTTCACGGTTGTACATGACAGTAAACCGAATGGGTTTGAGACTGAATATTTTAGACGAAGCGATAAATCGAGACACAAAATCAGGACATCAATCAATCCTGAAAACGGTAGTTTGCTGCAGCCCTCAACATGTTATCAGCAGGGCGTAGACGAACATGAATCTGTACTTCATAATATAAAGAGTGGTGGTGATGACGAGACTGAAGGTGATCAGTGTTATAACGATCAATATGTGAAAGGGTTTTCTCTTTTAGCCTGTCGGGTTTTTTGTTTTTAGTAAAACTGCAACAACTAAACAATTAATAGACAGAACATCAATTAAACATTTTTGTAACTAACAGTAACTTTAATTATTGATTGATCTGTTTGATTATTCTTCAATTGGTTGTTTGGTTCATTTAAAATATCAGAAAATGGTAAAAAAAAAAAAAAAATGTTGATCAGTGTTTAAAAACATGATTTCACAACCCAAAGATGTTCATGTTTAAGAAGCTTTAAGTCACTTTGAACGTTTTTCTTAAAAATGACTCGAAACAATTTTATCAATTAATCATGAGACTTTTAATCAGTGAAAATTCAAACTGTCTGGTTCAAGTTTAAAAAATTTCTAATCTGAATTTTTATTTTGACGTTTTTAAGCCAATTAATTAAGAAAATCAGCAGATTAATCAATGATAATGATGCATAGGAACTATTGACTGTAGTTTTCCCAAATAACACCTGTAAAGGTAACCTGGTGCCGTCAGACTGACTGTGGTTTCTTCCTCAGCAGGCGTCGGACAGCCAACTCCTTCAGCACCTCACCAGAAAGCACTGAGGCTCCGTCAGGAGTGTGTGCCGAGGTTCGAGTCCCGTGCACAGCGCTGCACGTGTTTGTAAGTACTTCTGGTTCCTCGCCACCTGACCTGTTCAGATGGGAAACGCGACTCCTGCCCATCCTTGTTGACAAACAGAGGTTCTTGGTCCTCTTGTAGTGGTAGTCTGGTTAAAGCTCTGTAAACTGTGTGTGTGTGTACAGGAAGCCCATGATGGCGAGGTGAATGCGGTGAGGTTCAGCCCCGGCTCTCGTCTCCTGGCAACAGGAGGGATGGACCGCCGGGTGAAGCTGTGGGAGGTTGTCTCAGGTGAAGTGTTGATGGTTCTTCAGATGCTGTTTACATCAACGACTGTACACAAAACAACAAACGTTTCTCAGCATTGAGTTTTTTCGCTTGAAGCGTTTCAGGAGTTCCTCCTGTTCATACTGACCATTAGATCCCTTCATAATACACTTACAATGGAAGTGATGGAGACTAAACCCACAAACATGGATTTAAAGTTCATGTGAAGCTAATATGAAGCTTCTAATCCAGCAGATATGTTTCAACGTTACAGTGTTTTTAGAGCCAAAGTCCCTCTTTTTGTTCCTATACTTCCACCACAGCTCAACAGGGAAACACAAAGAGGGAATTTGATGCTAAACAGACTGTAAATGTGTCAGATATCCACTTGATATGACTAACTCACACTGATGAAGCCTCAGAGAAGCTTCACATCTACTTTAAATGACTGTGTGGACACACTGTGGATTTTAACCTCCATCACTGACACTGAAAGCACATTTGAAGCAGATCTTTGAACAGCCAGTATGAACAGGAGCAATGATTACAGTCACTGTTCATATGGACACCTGACTGATGCTTTAACACACTGGAAACATGTCAACTGCTCCTTTTAACATCACTGACATACTTCACTATGTTCATCTGCAGTTGTAGGATCAGGTTAGTGGTGCACCTGATCACCTGACCCTGTTTCTTGCTTGCATGTCTCCTCCTTTGCAGCTGATGTCGGTGCTGGATGTAAACTCTTATTTTTGTGTGTTCAGGTCGCTGTGAGCCTAAAGGAGCTCTGACCGGCAGCAACGCAGGAATCACCAGCATCGAGTTCGACAGCGCTGTGAGTCTGCTCGCTGACCGCTTCACTTCCTGTGTGTCTGCGTCTCAGGGTTTCCTCACATTTCTTCTGCTGTCATGTGTTTTCAGGGCTCGTACCTGCTCGCTGCCTCCAATGACTTTGCCAGTCGGATCTGGACTGTAGACGACTACAGACTCAGGGTGAGTCTGCACAGCTCTCACCTGTAACATGTCCAGGTAGACGAGCTGGAAAACGATTGAATACATTTATAGTTGAAGGTTCAACCTTGAAATACTGAGACTTTATTCAACACATGCTCATTTTGAAATGATTAATCAGCTAGTCTCATTTTATTCTTTAATACGTTTGGAGACTTTTTATGTGACTTAACATCATGTGTGGTTATGTGAAAAGTAAATAAACAGACTTTTTTTTTTTTTTTTTTATTGTGGAAGTCTGTCGAGTCTTTATGGAGCACAAAAACAAAGGTTGAGCTTTAGACTGAAATAAAACAAATGAAAACGTAGTTATGAAGATCGAGCAAAACTGATAAACGTGTAAAATAAATGAATAAAAACAGACTTCATGTCTTCATGATGACTATTAAATCTGGAGGAAAAGTTGAATTATTTGCAGTGTGATCGCGTAGTAACCTGTTGGTCAGTGATGTGATGTAAAAGGTCTGATGCTCAGATGCCCCGCCCCTTAGCCGCTGCGCCGGCTCCCAGCAGCCCCTGCTCTCTGCTCCCAGCATGCTCAAGCAGTGCACTGCTGGTCCCAGGAGCTGCTTACAACGACAGGATGTGATGTCACAGAGCGAGTCTGTACGCAGACCCTGCAGGCTCAGTGTTATGATGCTGAATAACATCCAACAGAACCAATCAGAACGGAGCACCAGGCTGAGGGGCGGGTCCTGAGCGGTGATCTCACTCTTCTACTGAGACCTCATTTACCTTTTTGTTGTGGGGGGGGGGGGGGAAGGGTCTTTAATAGATATTTGATTGTTTTTCTTCTTCTGTTCCTGCAGCACACTCTGACGGGTCACAGCGGGAAGGTTCTGTCAGCTCGCTTCCTATTGGACAACGCTCGAATCGCCTCCGGAAGCTACGACCGAACACTCAAACTGTGGGACCTCCGCAGCAAAGTCTGTATGTGATTGGCTGGTTTGTTTGTTTTTTAAATTACAGCTTTGTGTGAATTCAAGCGAGTTTTCTCTTTACCTCATCTGCTGTCTCACCTGTGCAGGTATCAAGACGGTGTTTGCCGGCTCCAGCTGTAACGACCTTGTCTGCACGGAGCAGTGCATCATGAGCGGACACTTCGACAAAAAGGTTCGCTTCTGGGACAGCAGGTGAGCTTCCCGTTCGTTACGACTTCATCTGTCACCAAATACTCAAAATAATGAAGCGGCCTCCATCACCAGAGCGGAGACTATTGTGCAGGAGCTGGAGCTGCTGGGCAGAGTCACGTCTCTGGACCTGAACCACGACCGCACCGAGCTGCTCGCCTGCACCAGAGACGACCTGCTGAAGATCATCGACCTGCGCACGAACGCAGTCAGACAGACGTTCAGGTTCAGAAGCTTCAAACTCCACCTGCATTTTAATCAGTCACTTTGTGTCCTGCTGCTGTTGTGGTTTAATAACGTGTGTGTGTGTGTGTGTGTGTGTGTGTGTGTGTGTGTGTTTTCAGTGCTCAAGGCTTTAAGTGTGGAGCCGACTGGACCAGAGTCACCTTCAGGTGGGTTCAACATGTTTCTCCTCTAACCACTGCTGGAAACCAGGTAGATTTACACAAGTATTTTGAGGTACTTGTGTTTCAACTTGATGACATTATACTTCTACTCCACTACATTTATGACGGCTAAAATAATTCTATATATTATTCTGACGAAATTGTCTTGACTCAATAGAATTAATTGTCATTCCATTTAATATTTAATAGCTAATTAATTAGTTCATAATAACATAAAGTCAAAGCTCCTGTAAATGATCAGTGTTTGTTGGTTTTTCAGTCCAGACGGCAGCTACGTGGCCGGAGGATCAGCTGACGGCGCTCTGTACGTCTGGAACGTTCTGACGGGGAAAGTGGAAAAAACTCTGGATCGAAACCACAAGTAAGAACCGGACTGATCACATGATCAGTAACAGTAGCCAGCCCAAACTATAAGATGTATGAAAAAGGAAAGTTTTACCATGGAGAGGGTGTCTGCCTTCTCACTGAAGCTGGTTATTAATTTAATATTTGGCTGAATTGATGACTGAACCTGCTGTTCTTCTGTCTGCAGCACCGCCATCAACTCGGTGTCCTGGTCCCCGTCGGGAGCGTTCGTCGTCAGCGTGGAGAAAGGCAGCAAAGCCATTCTGTGGTCTGACATGTGACTGGAGCACCCGGGGGACTGTTGGCCTGTCAGGAGCCTGTCACACATTTGAGGACATGTTTGTTGGCGCTTGGACACAGATGTGTTGTATGCAGCTGCACACTCGGACTGAAGCTGTGTGTGTGTGTACAGATCTGCAGCAGAGACGAGCTGGTTGTTCTGCTTTCCTGTGGACATGTTGGACATGAAGACTGCTTGAGCCGGACGTTTACCGTCGTCAGTTTCGAGAGGAAAAGGACTCGACTGAAGACGCTTCACACGACTCGCCGTCCTCACTCGTGTTTGTGTGTTATAAGAATAAAATCCTGGTGTTTACGTCCGGATGCTGTGTTTTCTGTAGTGAGAAGCAGCAGCAGGTGACTGGATGTGGACCTTCAGCTCAGCGGGTCATCGTGCAGCAGTCGCATATTTAAACTAAACACTGAATGGTTATTTAGTTTCCTCTCTGCTGCCTGTAGGACCTTCATGTTGGTGCAGTGAAACTTTAAATATGCAGCACTTTAGGAGAATCAAACACTGACGTGTGCACTAAAGCAGAGGGCTTAAAATAAAGCCTGTTTGTTTTTATTTTTGTCAAAGTTTATTAAGATATTCTGAGTCACCAGTGATCGAATGTTGTGTTCAGGCACCTCTGACTTGCAGGATAATAAATACACAGTTGAAGCTGTAACGTTGTGTTTCCAGGCTCAATGTTGGTGCACAGAAGAAATATATCTCATTTATATTAAAGATGCTTTAACTCATTTTAAAAAACACTTTGCTTTGAAGAATAATTTGTTTCATTTTTCTGATAATAAATGCTGCAGGTACGTCCAGGTGTTAAAGTGAGATTTAAGGTGAGCTCAGAGAAACAAACTACAGATGCTGCCATCACAAAGATTTGCTGTCCTGATTTCTTCTATTAAACACAAAGGGTTACGTTGGTGTTTTAAACAGGTTTAGATGTTTAACTGCAGCGTATTGTAGATCATATCAGTGTTCAGAAACGGGAATATCTGTGACTGATGACCAAGCTTGATCATCATCATCAAGTCAGAGTACTACTGACGGTTATTGTTTTCTATTAATGTAACTTACACAACATCCAAAATGGTTCAAGCATGTGTCCAAGGGGAAGTAAATCTAGTACTTTCTACATGTCAGAGGTAAATCTAGTACTTTCTACATGTCAGAGGTACATCTAGTACTTTCTACATGTCAGAGGTAAATCTAGTACTTTCTACCTGTCAGAGGTAAATCTAGTACTTTCTACATGTCAGAGGTACATCTAGTACTTTCTACATGTCAGAGGTACATCTAGTACTTTCTACTCCACTACATTTATCTGACAGCTTTAGTTACTGTTCAGATGCAGATTTGACTCAATGGATAATATAAGAAGCTTTTAAAATCCAACACATTGTTAAAGATGAAACCAGTGGTTTCAACCTTTTAGTCTGTTGACGTCTTACTAAAAGCAGTGTGTAGTCGGGTCACATTTCAGATGTCTATGAGTTGTTAACAGCTCCACCAAATAGTGATTTTTACCTCTAAACTTCTCACATGGTTTCATTTCAATAAATGTTCAAATGATCCAATATTTCAGCAGAAATCAAATATGATCAGAATACTGATGTACTTTTACTGCAATACTATAAATCAAGCTGATAATACTTTATGTACTTTTACTGATGAAGGACTTTAGACATCAGTAAATATTAACAACCCTGTCAATAAAAAGCAAAGTGCTGAAGAAACGTAAGTGTAATAACAGACAGCAGCAGGACAGAAGCTTCAACAACTTTTCCCTTTAAGAACTGAGAGAATTAAAGAACCATCATTAAAGTTGAAGTATGTGAGGATGAATGACTTAACACTGGACAACACAACTACATATAACTCATATCTGTCAGATTTGTGTCTACATATGATAATAAACTCAGTTTAATGTTTCAACATCCATCAAAATGCATGAAATGGTTTTAATGTTTGATCTTTGATATAAATCTATAAACTGTCCAGCTGGTGTCCCACTGATGAAGTGGGCTTCAGGAGAATTAAACATCTTTAACATCTAAAGCTGATCAGATCAGATGATCATATTGATTGATTCTAAATGAATACACTCCTCCAGTCATTTTAATACCATTTGTAACTCCGGCCTGTTAATTAACCCTGAACCTAAATCGTTCTTAGTCTTTCACAGCCACCTTCATCAAGTTCAGTCCTCAGTACAGGTAAAGTAATTACAGGTGATTTTAATATTCATGTAGACATTGATAATGATGATTCATCTCAGAGTGAGTGTATACAAACCGCTCGCTGCCTTAACCCAACCGGTCCAGGCAGATGGCGCCACCTAGCGCCGGTCGTGGTTTCTTCCTGTTATGTGCTGCTTAAAGGGGAACTGTTGGGTCTGTAAATTAAAGAGTACGGTGTAGAACTATTTAGATCTATTAAGGTTCATGAAATAACCTTTGTTGTGGTTTGAATTAAATAAAATGAACTTGAACATAAATTGACTTAATAAAACCACTTTGCTGTGTGGTCACCTGATTAAACACAGTTTAATAAAACAACATGCAGCATATAAACATAAAACTGGAACCAGACTTTGATGCTGATCCGTTCAAGCAGCCTCGTCATCTCAGGAAAGTGTTTCATGTGTTGTTTTATGTGTCACTTCTGGGGACCTGCAGCCTTCATCCAGCTCCGAAACACAAACATGACGCTGTTTTGATGCAGTAGAGGCTCTTTCAGTGAATCTCAGGCAGCGGCAGGCTGGTGTGATCTGACTGAGGCCTGCTGTGTGTGAATGATGATGATTCATGTTCATGTGCAGAGCTCACTGCTTCCTTTCTCCTGAGACAGAGGAGAGAGGAGGGAGGGCCGCGTCCCAATCCGTAGCCCTGCCTCCTCAGTGAGCAGTCAGAGCCACAGAGCAGCAGCCACTTCCTGTCAGTGCTGGAAGGAGTATTCACATCCTTTACTGCAGTAAAAATACTTCTTCACAAGTAAAAGTCCTGCATGAAAGGTCCTAATACAGTAAAAGAACATGCAGTAACAGTACATAAGTACTGCGATCTTGATGTAGTTAAAGTACTGCAGTAACAGTACATAAGTACTGTGATCTTGATGTAGTTAAAGTACTGCAGTAACAGTACATAAGTACTGTGATCTTGATGTAGTTAAAGTACTGCAGTAACAGTACATAAGTACTGTGATCTTGATGTAGTTAAAGTACTGCAGTATCAGTAGTGACTGATATATTATTATATATGACATCATTATATTATTAATACTGAAGCATCAGTGTTAGAGCAGCATGTTACTGTTGTAGCTGCTGGAGGTGGAGCTAGTTTCAACTACTTTATATACAGTTAGCTAGTTTAGTCCAGTGGTTCCCAACCTAGGGGTCGGGGCCCTCCAAAGGGTCACCAGATAAATCTGAGGGGTCGTGAGATGATTAATGGGAGAGGAAAGAAGAAGAAACAAAGTTCTGATACACAAATCTGTTTTCAGCTTTTGGACTTTTTCTCTAATCTTTGATTTTTGCTGAAATATTGGATCATTTGAACATTTATTGAAATGAAACCATGTGAGAAGTTTAGAGGTAAAAATCACTATTTGATGGAGCTGTTAACAACTCATAGACATCTGAAATGTGACCCGACTACACACTGCTTTTAGTAAGACGTCAACAGACTAAAAGGTTGAAACCACTGGTTTCATCTTTAACAATGTGTTGGATTTTAAAAGCTTCTTATATTATCCATTGAGTCAAAGTAAAGTATAAGTACTTCAAAGGTGTACTGAAGTACAGTAGGTACTCTGTATAGCAGCAGGTGAAGGAGGCTGCTGCTCTGAACGGGACGCGGCCGCCGCGCTGCCGTCAGCTGACAGTCCGCTCCAGCCGCCGACATCTTGCCTCCGACCGGAGGAGACGGGAGAGTCCGGTTTTCACGGTCAGATGTCGTGATGGAGTGACGGCGGCGTCTGGGCGGTTTCCTCGGCGGTCCTCTGTCTGTGTGTAAGCGGTAAGAACACGGAGGACCGTAAACACCACCGGCTGTCGGTGCTGCAGCGCGGCGGAGTCGTCACCGTCTCATCGCTGCGGTAATGTTAGCAACGGTGGCTACTAGCTAGCCGTCTGCGAACCGCCCTTAAAAATCAGTGTTTTGATCACATATTGCTTATCAATACCGGTACTTCCGGTTCTGCCGTGATTAACGTCATCCGTGAGTCGGTAGGAAGCGGTCTTCAGTTCGGCACACATTAACATTTATTCTACATAAAACCGCACTTGTTGTTTTATCGTGAAATAACGTTAACCGTAACTGGGCGGTAACGTGAGACAATGTGAACGTGACGGTGTCGGTAGTATCACGTACATGCACCACAAACACCAACATCACCGGCCGGTTAAACGTCCGGTTCTTAACCGTTAACCGGCCTTGAAGTGTTGGTTTACAGGTAAAACGCATCACTGTTGGTTTAGCCCGGCTAAGCTAACATGCTAACTAGCAGCGGTGTTAAATCTGTTTAACGAGACAAATAATTCAACAGCTTTTAAACTTTTATATTCACGTGGTTTTATTTCACTATTAGAAACGTGCTTCCATATAAAACAATACAAAGCAGCAGCCGTTAACCGTTAACGGTTCCCGGTCCCGTTAACGGTTCCCGGTCCCGTTAACGGTTCCCGGTCCCGTTAACGGTTCCCGGTCCCCGTTAACGGTTCACACGGCGCCGCCATTTTTATTCATTCAACCGAGAATCGATTCCGAAGCTAATCGATTCTCAAGAATCGATTCATGAGATTCATGTCGCTTATATAACTAATTAAAATATATGAAGGATGGATGTGTTCATGTTTGTCTTTGTGTAAAAACAATAACAACAATAATAATTATTATTGTTGTTATTGTTATTTTACCTGCATGAATCTCAAAGTAAATATGTGACATTCATCTTCTGAACCAGGTAGTCACGTGTTGAAGGTTGTTTTGATACACTAGAAAATATGTATAAATCTTGTATATTATAAATCTTGTAGTATTTAGTGAAAATGTTCATAATGAGGAATAACTTCAGATCTGTAACGTTTACGGACCTCCCGGATAAATGAGAATCATAAATTCAGATCTGTAACGTTTACGGACCTCCCGGATAAATGACAATCCTCCTCCCGTCTGTCTGTTCTGAGCAGCTGTGACTGACGCTGTCGGCCATGATCGGAGGACTCTTCATCTACAACCACAAGGGGGAGGTGTTGATCTCGCGGGTGTACCGCGATGACATCGGGTGAGTGTTTAAAATGGAAGAAACCAATAGTGACCTTTATTGATCAGGAATAACATAGTTTGGCTAAATGCAGACACTTCCTGTTGCATTATTTTGACCTCATGTTTTACGGTTTCGTCATGCTGTGAGGATTTATATTATTTTCTGGGACTAAAATGAGCCTGTGAATATTCTTATTGATCCAGGTCATAGTTATCTCAACTGGACGTGTTGCGTTCAAATAACAAAGTCCAGCTGCGTTCGATTTAACTTCCTTGAGATAACTAGGACTAAAATGTAATTTTCTGAATTTCTGCTTTTACAAGACGCAAAGAAACATTTGTTGTTTTTTGCACACCTGTACACAGACAGGTAAGATGAGACGAAAACAAACAAGCAGGATATGTGGCTACTGAGTGGCCTCTTATACGTCTGCTTGATCCATCATGTTGTTGTTTGTCTGTCAGCTCAACCTGCCGACACACCTGCCAGTGATACAAACACACACCTGTCTCTGCTCATATCAATAAATCCATCACATGGACTGTAAACCTTCGTCATCAATAAACACATTTCAATTTAAACATCAGAAATGTGATCAATGATTTTTCCATTTGTGTCCTAAAATATTAAAAACGAATACTAACAACAAAATGCTTCTTTAAAAATAAAATATAATGTAGTTTATAATATTTATAATTATAATTGTGTAAATTTTCAGAATTAATGAATTATGTTTAATGAAGTTTATAAATGGCATTTAGGTGGTACAGTTTCTACTTTACTCCACTGTGGGGTATTTTTAGAGTGCTGTATCGGTACTGCAGTAAAGGATGTAGTATGTTTGACCTCTTCTCTCTCTGGACGCTGCAGATTAATGCTGCAGCCTGAATCTCACAGTCAACGTAATGCAGGGAGCCTGTTGCTAAGCAACAGCAATGTAGCTCCAAACCCTGCAGCGATGACAGAACATAAAAACCTCAGTGATGAGGTCACCTCCGTCTGTGCAGATAACACACTGCTGAAGGAGATTTAGAGCTAAATAATGTTATTTTATTACCGATTATTTTCTCTATTAATGACAAAATGTCAGAAAATAATGAAAATATCTGTTATGATCTCAAAGCTGATGTCTTCAGAAGAGATGTTCTGTTGGATCAGTCCAGTTTACAGAGACAGAAAATGAAGCTGGAATCAGACCATTTGGACATTTTCTTCTAAAAAGTGACTCAAATTAATTAATTGGTTATTGAAATAGTTAAATGTAAATAGCAATTATCTTAATAGTAGGCAATTAATGGACTGATCAGCTAATTGTTGCAGCATCAAATCACATTTTTTATGGCTGGATTATCAGGACCGCCGCAGATTAGCTGCCGTCATGTCTGACGTAAGCGTGTTTTCCTGCAGGAGAAATGCGGTGGATGCGTTCCGGGTCAACGTTATCCACGCCCGGCAGCAGGTCCGCTCGCCGGTCACTAACATCGCTCGCACCAGCTTCTTCCACGTCAAACGCTCCAACATCTGGCTGGCTGCAGTCACCAAGCAGAACGTCAACGCCGCCATGGTGTTTGAGTTCCTCTACAAGATGTGCGACGTCATGACGGCGTACTTCGGCAAGATCAGCGAGGAGAACGTCAAGAACAACTTTGTCCTCATCTACGAGCTGCTGGATGGTACAGTCTGATTGGTTCAGAGTTTTTGATCTCAGCAGGAAGTCTCCGCCTCCTCACGCTGCTGCTCTGTTGTTTTTTTAGGTTTTGATTTTTGTAATTGTCAGATGAGAAAATCAAAACCTAAAGAAAATACAGCACAGACAAGAGACATCTCCACTGGAGGACTGAGGGTGAAGATCTGTCCTAACACTGTACTGTTGGTTGTTTGTTTGTTTGTTTGTTTGTTTATTGATATGTTAGTTTCTGTCCTGCAGAGATTCTGGACTTTGGTTACCCTCAAAATTCAGAGACTGGAGCTCTGAAAACCTTCATCACGCAGCAAGGCATCAAGAGCCAGGTAGTAAAATCTCCCGATAATCAAACAAAAAGTCAATAAAATACCAGAAAATCACCTTAAAGCATTAAAATGAGTTTTCTGCTGTTTGTGAGTCCAAGTTGTGTTCATAAAATTCACTCATCATTTACAGCTGGAAGGTTATTAATAAATAATAACACATGTTGTCATATTCTGTTGTTTTAAAAAGGTTTTTATTGTGTGAAGCTACAGAAACTATTTATGTCCTCTGACTTAACTGTGTTCTCTGTTTGCATGCTGATCTGGACCTGCAGCACCACGTGAGTACACACACACACACACACACACACACACACACACACACATCAGTTATAATGATCATGCTGCTAATTATGCTAATGTTTTTTAAGATTTGTGTCTTTAAAGTAAATTTTCAAACCAATCTCAACTAAAAACATGAAAATCAAACTAAAGTGAAGCAACGTGTGTTTACGTGCAGCAGATTACAGAAACCAGATTCTGACTCACTGAAAACCAAAAGGATGCAAGCGGTTCTGGTTGCTTAGTAACAGCAGGTGCTTCCTCTCACAGCATCAAAGCATCTGAAACATTCACAGCCGACTGGAACGAGATACGCTGGAGGATTTTCTGCTTTTTCATCTTCAGTCTGTGGATGAAGTTATAATATAATTTATAATATTATACATCTGAAAAGATGCTTTGTGAGAAACTTCACAATCATACTGTTCTGAAACATCCTGAAACAGAATAATCCAGCTTCAGAAACAGCAGGACAGAGAGGAGCCCGGGCTGAAAGCAAAGAACGACTTTTGTTGAATAAAATGTTAGATATGTTTAAAATAGAGCAGTATTTATAAAAACGATTAGATTACCGGCTCTTTAATGTCTCTGTCTGCATGTCCCCCCCCCCCCCCCCCCCCAGTCCAAAGAGGAGCAGTCTCAGATCACCAGTCAGGTGACCGGTCAGATCGGCTGGAGGAGAGAAGGAATCAAGTACAGACGTAACGAACTCTTCCTGGACGTGCTGGAGAGCGTCAACCTGCTGATGTCACCACAAGGTGTGACTCATCACAAACATCAACGTTCACAGCTGTCTGTCAGGTCCTGTGCAGCACATATGCACACATATGTTGTGTCTCTAATGGTGAACTGAAGCTTAAATCAGTTGAATGAATTAAGTTACCATGGCAACTTGTCACATTTAACAGATCCCCATAGCAACAGCAGCTGATTCTTATGGGTATTGTAGTGTATTTTAGCCAAAAACAAGCCGGACCAGAACATGAACATGATGGTTACAAGCTGCATGTTTATCGCTGAGCCACAAGAGGGCGACAGCGCACCAACGTGTGTGTGTGTGTGTGTGTGTGTGTGTGTGTGTGTGCAGGTCAGGTGCTCAGTGCTCACGTGTCGGGTCGGGTGGTGATGAAGAGTTACCTGAGCGGGATGCCTGAGTGCAAGTTTGGGATGAATGACAAGATCGTCATTGACAAGCAGGGGAAGGGCGGGAGCGCCGAGGACGCCGGCAAGAGGTCTGTGTTTAATTATCTAATGAACAGAGATTAAATTAATTTCTGTTTTTTATCTGAGGTCTGCTCTACACACGTGGATCGGTAGTAAAAAATCACTCATAAATGAATATGAACAGTTGTGATAAATACATAATTATATTATAAATAATTTTTTTGTGCAATAGAGACTTTATTTATTTATTAAAGGTCAACATTTGCACATAGTTGTTTTTGGAAAATGAATGAAATGAAATAAAAATTTATACAGATGTTCAGGTAGATTTTCTTCCACTGAGCCGACCTCTCTGTCCTCAGTGGGAAACAGTCGATAGCAATCGATGACTGTACCTTCCACCAGTGTGTTCGTCTCAGCAAGTTCGACTCGGAGCGCAGCATCAGCTTCATCCCGCCCGACGGAGATTATGAGCTCATGAGGTCAGAGGTCACACGGTGCCATCACATGATTTATCAAAGAGCCTGTGTGTGTGTGAGTGTGTGTTTTAAAAGTGTATCTCTGCAGGTATCGAACCACCAAAGACATCATCCTGCCCTTCAGAGTCATTCCTCTGGTCAGAGAAGTCGGTCGCACCAAACTGGAGGTCAAAGTCGTCATCAAGTCCAATTTCAAGTCGTCACTGTTGGCCCAGAAGATCGAGGTACCAACAGCCTGACGACATAAAACAATTAAAAACATCACCACAAATTAAATAAATGATTAATTACCTTGACCTTTCCTCCCTGCAGGTTCGTGTTCCCACCCCCCTCAACACCAGCGGGGTGCAGCTCATCTGTATGAAGGGAAAAGCCAAATATAAAGCCAGCGAGAACGCCATCGTCTGGAAGTAAGCACTTCCTGTCTGCTTCGACTGTACTTAGACTTTATTCAGTAGAGACGCCAGGAAATCTCTTCCTGACTTCAGATTGATTCCTTTCTCATGTCTAAATATGAAGCAGCAGCTTGTTAGCTTAGCTTAGCATAAAGACTGGCGGCAGAGGGAAACAGCTAGCTCCTCAAGCTCACTGACATATCGATATTACCGTTTATTGATTAAGTAAACAAACAGGATATGACATCAGACCCCCTGCAACACAGGGGTCACATGTCATGTGGTGTCTTTGTGACATCATCTTATGACATGTGCAGCTTCATGCGTGTTACATCCCAGTTCGCTTTGATATCTCCTGTCCTCTGCCTTCATGACACATCTCCATATTGGTTATCAGCTATTGATTAGACACTGCAGCTGATCGGATTGATCTGATACATCACATTCACTATCATTTTTTGAGTTGTATATTTGTTTTCTGAATTACCATGTAGAACCACAAACAACGTTTTTACGCTGTTAAAGCCAACTGACAGCTGTGATCAGCTGCTGTCGTTACCAGGAAGACGCTGCTTCATGTGACATCCTGCATCTTTAGTGGGAGGGATTAGGATGCAACAAAGTTATGCACCTTCTGTCTCTGTGGTGAAGTTGATGAATTCAGCCTGAACTGATCGATAGTTTGACCTCTGAGCTGCAATAGAGGCCGTCTGTACTGACAGGGAGAGCAGGTCTGCAGCATCAGCGCTAACACGCCTGCTAATGCTAACACGGCTGCTGCAGGACGCTGTGTCAGCAGCTCAGAGTCTGCAGGGAGACTCTGTTAAACCTCTAGAGCTGTGATGGGAGCGAGTCGCTGTCAGTGTTTACAGTAAACAGGTGAAATCATAGCGTGTGATATGTAAAGATTCAGAGCTGCAAGTTGTTCTCATAAAGATATAAAGATATTGGTCTCATGTTCCTGTAGATGGAGAGACGTTTGTGATCAGTTTGTTTCTGTGTTCAGGATTAAGAGGATGGCGGGGATGAAGGAGTCTCAGATCAGCGCGGAGATAGAGCTGCTGCCGACCAACGACAAGAAGAAGTGGGCTCGACCTCCCATCTCCATGAACTTTGAGGTCAATACACTGACATCACACAGCGCTCATCTTCATCTTCATGTTCAGTTACAAACTGTTTATATTTTTGATCTCTGCAACGCTGCGCTTTTAATACCATTATGTTTTAATGCTAACATCACTCCTTCTCTTCCTTCCTCCTGCTCCTCCTTCCTCCTGCTCCTTCTTCCTCCTGCCCCTCCTTCCTCCTGCTCCTCCTGCTCCTTCTTCCTCCTGCCCCTCCTTCCTCCGGCCTCTTCTTCCTTCTCCTCCTCCTTCCTCCTGCTCCTCCTTCCTCCTGCCCCTCCTTCCTCCTGCCCCTCCTTCCTCCTGCTCCTTCTTCCTTCTCCTCCTCCTTCCTCCGGCCTCTTCTTCCTTCTCCTCCTCCTTCCTCCTGCTCCTCCTTCCTCCTGCCCCTCCTTCCTCCTGCTCCTTCTTCCTCCTGCTCCTCCTTCCTCCTGCTCCTTCTTCCTCCTGTCCCTCCTTCCTCCTGCTCCTCCTTCCTCCTGCTCCTCCTTCATCCTTAGGTGCCCTTTGCTCCGTCAGGGTTGAAGGTTCGA
This sequence comes from Pampus argenteus, assembly GCA_036937835.1. Classification (NCBI taxonomy): domain Eukaryota; kingdom Metazoa; phylum Chordata; class Actinopteri; order Scombriformes; family Stromateidae; genus Pampus; species Pampus argenteus. Next base: position 775,480 of record CM072868.1, on the reverse strand, counting down.
TATTTGAAGGTGTTCGAGCCGAAGTTGAACTACAGCGATCATGATGTCATCAAATGGGTTCGTTACATCGGCCGCAGCGGCATCTACGAGACTCGCTGCTGACCGAGCTGCTTCTTCTTCTGACGACACATTTATTCATCACATACGTTGTTTCTGTGTTTCAAAGAGCAGCTGAGTTATATAAACTTGTCTCTGTGTTTCTGTGGATCGCCCACAATACATGTCCCATAATGCACCTGGACAGGGTCTTTCATTAAACTGAACCCCTCCAGTTTGTAACTTGTGTTAGAGATGATGTGTCGAAGCCTGATGACATCACACAAGCTGAGGACCGACAGGATCTGTAAATAAGTCGGAGTGGCCCTTTAAGTGTTGTGTTTGAAGCTCAGTGAGCCCTGTGATTACCCAGCATGCCTCAGTGTCACGACAGATGATGTTTTGCTTTTTTATTTTTATTTTTTTTACTTTTTTTTTATCCAAACCTGTCAGCTGATCGATCAATGAATGAACGATCAATAGTCGTCTAATAAGTGATTTGTGTTCAATGAAAAGAAGTGTGTGTGTGTGTGTGTGTGTGTGTGGTGTGTGTGTGTGTTCTGTAACAGATCAATATTTCATATTGAGTTAAAGCTGCAGTTTGTTAAATTGTCTGACGTCATTTAGCCAAATTTTCTGTTTTCTCAATAAAATCGGTCAGACTGACTTTCATGTTTTCTCCTTCTTACGGTGTTGCAGGTACAGGTGATCCTGCAGGTACAGGTGTTCCTGCAGGTACAGGTGATCCTGCAGGTACAGGTGTTCCTCCTGCAGGTACAGGTGTTCCTGCAGGTACAGGTGTTCCTGCAGGTACAGGTGTTCCTCCTGCAGGTACAGGTGTTTCTGCAGGTACAGGTGTTCCTCCTGCAGGTACAGGTGTTCCTGCAGGTACAGGTGATCCTGCAGGTACAGGTGTTCCTGCAGGTACAGGTGTTCCTCCTGCAGGTACAGGTGATCCTGCAGGTACAGGTGTTCCTGCAGGTACAGGTGATCCTGGTTTATTCATTACTTGAACACTTCTGACGTGTGTTTGCGGTCATCATCCTGCTGGAACTCAACTGAAGCACTTGCAGCAAAAAAGCCCCAGACCATAATACTACTAATAATACTCCACCATGTTTTATGGAAGGTGTGGTGACATTTTGGGTTTTTTTCTTTTTGTGTGTGTGCGTGGGGTGGGGGTGCTGTGACTTGTTGCCGTGACGACCTGCGGCCTATAAAAACAGACAGTGAGTGATTTCTTTTCAGAGCTAAAAACAAGCCGAGGTGACTTTCTCTGAGATGTGGGAACCTGCTGCTCAGTGACCGGTATGTGTGTGTTCAGTGTGTGTGTGGATGGACAGATGAATGGACAGAGCTGTAATTAAATCCTCATCCTTCAGCTCCGACTGAAAGTCCTTCTCCTCCCTTCGTCTCAGGACATGATGGGATACACATAGCAACTCCTACAGGAGGTGAAAGGTAACAGATGAGTCAGGTAGTTCTCACAGTGTCTTAACGCTCACATACTGTTCAGGCTTTTACATCTGAGCAGTAAATAAAACTACAGAAAGTGTTAAAACTAAAGAATAAACTTAAGTTTCATTACGATTCGATCTTGACCTATTTTTTTACTGTTATGCTCCACAACATCAAAGCAGATTCCTTGTATGTGTAAACCTACTTGGCAACAAACCTATTTATACACCAAGACATGAAACAAAGGTTAGCGGCCAAAACTGATCCATGTATGTTGTCATACGTGTCATAACCAGGAGGTTACTGGAGCACGCCACACATCTGTATCATTTAAGATCAAATAATATTTTCTGCATTTACACAAGAAAAACATGAGAAACTACTGATACTGCAGTACTTTAACTACATCAAGATCACTATACTTATGTACTGTTACTGCAGTACTTATGTACTGATACTGCAGTAGGATTATCGAGGAGATGACAGTAAATCCAGTTTTCCTTCAAGTTATCGATCTGAGGCTCCACTCTGCAAATACACAGAGAAAGTGAGGTCAGAGCATTGTTGCAGTGCATGATGGGAAGTCTGCCAGACCTCTCAGCTGCCAACATTCAAACCTCATTCAGCAAACAATGCAGCTTTAATGAGCACCAGGCTGCTTAACATTCATCATATGATGACTTCCTCTCAAAGATGCACTACAGGCAGTTTGAGAGTGTGAAGGTGACCGGAGCTGGATGGAGATGCACAGTGTAGGCGGAGAGATAAACAAGACAACAATACAACAACATAAACAATAACAAAAAGGGGGTGGGGTGTCAATGACTGATGAGTCTGTAAGTAATGATTGTTTTCACATTAATCTTTTATTGTTTGTCTGATTAGTTTAGTCTATAAATCTCCATCAGCAGTTTCCAGAGCTCGCTGTTTCCATTTGTGTACTGGAGAATTTGTCCTGTGCAATATTTTATATTAACATTGAATCAAATGACTGTAATATAAAAAGAGTCTCTGGTAGTGATGAGCTCAGAGAGTTGTCACCATGTCTGAAGCTCTGCAGAGATTTGTAGTCTCCGTTAGCTCCTGTTAGTGCATTTCAGGTCAGGTTCAGTGTTTTCTGATAATCAGAGACGAGCTGGTGAAGAAACATCAATCAGTTAAAGAGACAGATTTTCCTCTGGTGTTGATGGAGACCAAAGCGGAGCTAAAAGGAGAGAGACCCATGAGACCCCTGCTGACCTCTTCAAGATGATACGATGATGGACTGCACCCACAAATCTATTAATGTTGCTTTAAATGAAGAATCAATAAACAAAGTTGTCAAGGCTTCTATTTAGTCATTGATAAAGGTTCTATTTAGTCATTGATAAAGGTTTTATTTGGTCCTTGATAAAGGTTCTATTTGGTTCTTGATAAAGGTTCTATTTAGTCATTGATAAAGGTTCTATTTAGTCCTTGATAAAGGTTCTATTTAGTCATTGATAAAGGTTCTATTTAGTCCATGATAAGGTTTCTATTTAGTCATTGATAAAGGTTCTATTTAGTCATTGATAAAGGTTCTATTTGGTCCTTGATAAAGGTTCTATTTAGTCCTTGATAAAGGTTCTATTTAGTCATTGATAAAGGTTCTATTTAGTCATTGATAAAGGTTCTATTTGGTCCTTGATAAAGGTTCTATTTAGTCATTGATAAAGGTTCTATTTAGTCATTGATAAAGGTTCTATTTAGTCATTGATAAAGGTTATATTTAGTCCTTGATAAAGGTTCTATTTAGTCCTTGATAAAGGTTCTATTTAGTCATTGATAAGGTTTCTATTTGGTCATTGATAAGGCTTCTATTTAGTCATTGATAAAGGTTCTATTTAGTCATTGATAAAGGTTCTATTTGGTCCTTGATAAAGGTTCTATTTAGTCATTGATAAAGGTTCTATTTGGTCCTTGATAAAGGTTCTATTTAGTCATTGATAAAGGTTCTATTTAGTCATTGATAAAGGTTCTATTTAGTCATTGATAAAGGTTATATTTAGTCCTTGATAAAGGTTCTATTTAGTCCTTGATAAAGGTTCTATTTAGTCATTGATAAGGTTTCTATTTGGTCATTGATAAGGCTTCTATTTAGTCATTGATAAAGGTTCTATTTAGTCATTGATAAAGGTTCTATTTGGTCCTTGATAAAGGTTCTATTTAGTCATTGATAAAGGTTCTATTTGGTCCTTGATAAAGGTTCTATTTAGTCATTGATAAAGGTTCTATTTAGTCCTTGATAAGGCTTCTATTTAGTCCTTGATAAAGGTTCTATTTAGTCCTTGATAAGGATAAAGGTTCTATTTAGTCATTGATAAAGGTTCTATTTAGTCATTGATAAAGGTTCTATTTGGTCCTTGATAAAGGTTATATTTAGTCATTGATAAGGCTTCTATTTAGTCATTGATAAAGGTTCTATTTAGTCATTGATAAAGGTTCTATTTGGTCCTTGATAAAGGTTATATTTAGTCATTGATAAGGCTTCTATTTAGTCATTGATAAGGCTTCTATTTAGTCATTGATAAGGCTTCTATTTGGTCATTGATAAAGGTTCTATTTAGTCATTGATAAGGCTTCTATTTAGTCCTTGATAAAGGTTCTATTTAGTCCTTGATAAAGGTTCTATTTAGTCATTGATAAGGTTTCTATTTGGTCATTGATAAGGCTTCTATTTAGTCATTGATAAAGGTTCTATTTAGTCATTGATAAAGGTTCTATTTGGTCCTTGATAAAGGTTCTATTTAGTCATTGATAAAGGTTCTATTTGGTCCTTGATAAAGGTTCTATTTAGTCATTGATAAAGGTTCTATTTAGTCATTGATAAAGGTTATATTTAGTCCTTGATAAAGGTTCTATTTAGTCCTTGATAAAGGTTCTATTTAGTCCTTGATAAAGGTTCTATTTAGTCATTGATAAAGGTTATATTTAGTCCTTGATAAAGGTTCTATTTAGTCCTTGATAAAGGTTCTATTTAGTCATTGATAAGGTTTCTATTTGGTCATTGATAAGGCTTCTATTTAGTCATTGATAAAGGTTCTATTTAGTCATTGATAAAGGTTCTATTTGGTCCTTGATAAAGGTTCTATTTAGTCATTGATAAAGGTTCTATTTGGTCCTTGATAAAGGTTCTATTTAGTCATTGATAAAGGTTCTATTTAGTCCTTGATAAGGCTTCTATTTAGTCCTTGATAAAGGTTCTATTTAGTCCTTGATAAGGATAAAGGTTCTATTTAGTCATTGATAAAGGTTCTATTTAGTCATTGATAAAGGTTCTATTTGGTCCTTGATAAAGGTTATATTTAGTCATTGATAAGGCTTCTATTTAGTCATTGATAAGGCTTCTATTTAGTCATTGATAAGGCTTCTATTTAGTCATTGATAAAGGTTCTATTTAGTCATTGATAAAGGTTCTATTTAGTCATTGATAAAGGTTCTATTTAGTCATTGATAAAGGTTATATTTAGTCCTTGATAAAGGTTCTATTTAGTCCTTGATAAAGGTTCTATTTAGTCATTGATAAGGTTTCTATTTGGTCATTGATAAGGCTTCTATTTAGTCATTGATAAAGGTTCTATTTAGTCATTGATAAAGGTTCTATTTGGTCCTTGATAAAGGTTCTATTTAGTCATTGATAAAGGTTCTATTTGGTCCTTGATAAAGGTTCTATTTAGTCATTGATAAAGGTTCTATTTAGTCCTTGATAAGGCTTCTATTTAGTCCTTGATAAAGGTTCTATTTAGTCCTTGATAAGGATAAAGGTTCTATTTAGTCATTGATAAAGGTTCTATTTAGTCATTGATAAAGGTTCTATTTGGTCCTTGATAAAGGTTATATTTAGTCATTGATAAGGCTTCTATTTAGTCATTGATAAGGCTTCTATTTAGTCATTGATAAGGCTTCTATTTAGTCATTGATAAAGGTTCTATTTAGTCATTGATAAAGGTTCTATTTGGTCCTTGATAAAGGTTATATTTAGTCATTGATAAGGCTTCTATTTAGTCATTGATAAAGGTTCTATTTAGTCCTTGATAAAGGTTCTATTTAGTCATTGATAAAGGTTCTATTTAGTCATTGATAAAGGTTCTATTTGGTCCTTGATAAAGGTTCTATTTAGTCATTGATAAAGGTTCTATTTAGTCATTGATAAGGCTTCTATTTAGTCATTGATAAGGCTTCTATTTAGTCATTGATAAAGGTTCTATTTAGTCATTGATAAAGGTTCTATTTAGTCATTGATAAAGGTTCTATTTAGTCATTGATAAAGGTTATATTTAGTCCTTGATAAAGGTTCTATTTAGTCCTTGATAAAGGTTCTATTTAGTCATTGATAAGGTTTCTATTTGGTCATTGATAAGGCTTCTATTTAGTCATTGATAAAGGTTCTATTTAGTCATTGATAAAGGTTCTATTTGGTCCTTGATAAAGGTTCTATTTAGTCATTGATAAAGGTTCTATTTGGTCCTTGATAAAGGTTCTATTTAGTCATTGATAAAGGTTCTATTTAGTCCTTGATAAGGCTTCTATTTAGTCCTTGATAAAGGTTCTATTTAGTCCTTGATAAGGATAAAGGTTCTATTTAGTCATTGATAAAGGTTCTATTTAGTCATTGATAAAGGTTCTATTTGGTCCTTGATAAAGGTTATATTTAGTCATTGATAAGGCTTCTATTTAGTCATTGATAAGGCTTCTATTTAGTCATTGATAAGGCTTCTATTTAGTCATTGATAAAGGTTCTATTTAGTCATTGATAAAGGTTCTATTTGGTCCTTGATAAAGGTTATATTTAGTCATTGATAAGGCTTCTATTTAGTCATTGATAAAGGTTCTATTTAGTCCTTGATAAAGGTTCTATTTAGTCATTGATAAAGGTTCTATTTAGTCATTGATAAAGGTTCTATTTGGTCCTTGATAAAGGTTCTATTTAGTCATTGATAAAGGTTCTATTTAGTCATTGATAAAGGTTCTATTTAGTCATTGATAAAGGTTATATTTAGTCCTTGATAAAGGTTCTATTTAGTCCTTGATAAAGGTTCTATTTAGTCATTGATAAGGTTTCTATTTGGTCATTGATAAGGCTTCTATTTAGTCATTGATAAAGGTTCTATTTAGTCATTGATAAAGGTTCTATTTGGTCCTTGATAAAGGTTCTATTTAGTCATTGATAAAGGTTCTATTTGGTCCTTGATAAAGGTTCTATTTAGTCATTGATAAAGGTTCTATTTAGTCATTGATAAAGGTTCTATTTAGTCATTGATAAAGGTTATATTTAGTCCTTGATAAAGGTTCTATTTAGTCCTTGATAAAGGTTCTATTTAGTCATTGATAAGGTTTCTATTTGGTCATTGATAAGGCTTCTATTTAGTCATTGATAAAGGTTCTATTTAGTCATTGATAAAGGTTCTATTTGGTCCTTGATAAAGGTTCTATTTAGTCATTGATAAAGGTTCTATTTGGTCCTTGATAAAGGTTCTATTTAGTCATTGATAAAGGTTCTATTTAGTCCTTGATAAGGCTTCTATTTAGTCCTTGATAAAGGTTCTATTTAGTCCTTGATAAGGATAAAGGTTCTATTTAGTCATTGATAAAGGTTCTATTTAGTCATTGATAAAGGTTCTATTTGGTCCTTGATAAAGGTTATATTTAGTCATTGATAAGGCTTCTATTTAGTCATTGATAAGGCTTCTATTTAGTCATTGATAAGGCTTCTATTTAGTCATTGATAAAGGTTCTATTTAGTCATTGATAAAGGTTCTATTTGGTCCTTGATAAAGGTTATATTTAGTCATTGATAAAGCTTCTATTTAGTCATTGATAAGGCTTCTATTTAGTCATTGATAAGGCTTCTATTTGGTCATTGATAAAGGTTCTATTTAGTCATTGATAAGGCTTCTATTTAGTCCTTGATAAAGGTTCTATTTAGTCCTTGATAAAGGTTCTATTTAGTCATTGATAAGGTTTCTATTTGGTCATTGATAAGGCTTCTATTTAGTCATTGATAAAGGTTCTATTTAGTCATTGATAAAGGTTCTATTTGGTCCTTGATAAAGGTTCTATTTAGTCATTGATAAAGGTTCTATTTGGTCCTTGATAAAGGTTCTATTTAGTCATTGATAAAGGTTCTATTTAGTCATTGATAAAGGTTCTATTTAGTCATTGATAAAGGTTATATTTAGTCCTTGATAAAGGTTCTATTTAGTCCTTGATAAAGGTTCTATTTAGTCATTGATAAGGTTTCTATTTGGTCATTGATAAGGCTTCTATTTAGTCATTGATAAAGGTTCTATTTAGTCATTGATAAAGGTTCTATTTGGTCCTTGATAAAGGTTCTATTTAGTCATTGATAAAGGTTCTATTTGGTCCTTGATAAAGGTTCTATTTAGTCATTGATAAAGGTTCTATTTAGTCCTTGATAAGGCTTCTATTTAGTCCTTGATAAAGGTTCTATTTAGTCCTTGATAAGGATAAAGGTTCTATTTAGTCATTGATAAAGGTTCTATTTAGTCATTGATAAAGGTTCTATTTGGTCCTTGATAAAGGTTATATTTAGTCATTGATAAGGCTTCTATTTAGTCATTGATAAGGCTTCTATTTAGTCATTGATAAGGCTTCTATTTAGTCATTGATAAAGGTTCTATTTAGTCATTGATAAAGGTTCTATTTGGTCCTTGATAAAGGTTATATTTAGTCATTGATAAGGCTTCTATTTAGTCATTGATAAGGCTTCTATTTAGTCATTGATAAGGCTTCTATTTGGTCATTGATAAAGGTTCTATTTAGTCATTGATAAGGCTTCTATTTGGTCATTGATAAAGGTTCTATTTAGTCCTTGATAAGGATAAAGGTTCTATTTAGTCATTGATAAAGGTTCTATTTAGTCATTGATAAAGGTTCTATTTGGTCCTTGATAAAGGTTATATTTAGTCATTGATAAGGCTTCTATTTAGTCATTGATAAGGCTTCTATTTAGTCATTGATAAGGCTTCTATTTAGTCATTGATAAAGGTTCTATTTAGTCATTGATAAAGGTTCTATTTGGTCCTTGATAAAGGTTATATTTAGTCATTGATAAGGCTTCTATTTAGTCATTGATAAGGCTTCTATTTAGTCATTGATAAGGCTTCTATTTGGTCATTGATAAAGGTTCTATTTAGTCATTGATAAGGTGTCTATTTGGTCATTGATAAAGGACACAGCCTCTCCATAATAATAAGTCATGTTTTTCTTGTGTAAATGCAGAAAACATTATTTGATCTTAAATGATACAGATGTGTGGCGTGCTCCAGTAACCTCCTGGTTATGACACGTATGACAACATACATGGATCAGTTTTTTAACCTTTGTTTCATGTCTTGTTGTATAAATAGGTTTGTTGCCAAGTAGATTTACACATACAAGGAATCTGCCTCGATGTGGTGGAGCATAACAGTCAAAAAATAGAATATACCACGAATAATAGGTGACATAACTAAACAAAAAAGTGTACAATTAAAATGTAAAACACTGTAAATATAATAATGATATTGTAAGTTAATATACACAGCATGGTGTTGAGATTTGCATTTAAGGCTGGCTGCCACTTTCTGTCAAATATATACATATATATATATATATATATATATATATATATATATAAACAACGTGTATCTGCGTGTTTCCACTGTGGGAAATTTAACTGTTGTCTGAGAATCCGCCCGGAGACTGTGTGATGTGTAATGTTCATGTTTTAACGAAGCATTCCTGACTTTCTGTGTAAAGTCAATGTAGAGAAAATGAAATCAAACCAAGAACACGTTAAAGATGAAGTCATGTTTCTGTTTTCAGTCTCTTGTTGGTCAGCAGCATCGCTGTAAATGTTTTCTAGTTGAATCAGCAACAGGAAGCTGCAGGCTGTTTGGACAGATGGTCCGAGCAGAGACAAGACAAACGCTGCACATCTGGACTGCTGCTGGTGGGAAAACACCTCAGGGTGGCCCTACCTGGGGCCCCAGAGGCCCTCCAGACCAGGTCTGAGATCCAGAAACTGTTTTGGCTCCAACATGGGCAAATAAAATATGATAAACAATAAAATAAGAAGTTAAAAACAATGTTCAGAAATGTATATTTGGTGATATTCTGATATTAGAGCGCCTGAGTAAAACACACACACACACACACACACACGCACACACACACACACACACACACACACACACCTGACCCCGCCCCTCCGGACCTGCCCCACTGCAGCAGCGAGCGCACTGTCCGGGAAGTTCCTCAGTTTGTTCCAGAGCCGAGCAGGGACCAGGTCCAGACTGTCCTACCCGGGTTATCTGAGCCTGATCCCGGGCCAGAGGACAGAGGGGGCTCGGTTCGAGTCTCTGGTTCGGATCTTTGTCTCTTTGTCTCTTTGCATCGCGGGTCGGTTCATTTGGTCCAAGAAGGTGAACAGCTTTGCGCTTGGAGACGCGTTTCTTCTCTTGACTCACAGACTGACTGAGGCCTATTGATCGATTGATTGATTGATTGATTGTCAGGCTGGTTTAGGGGTCATGTGTCGGACCCTGTAGGTCTGAGTCCGGCTCTGATCATGGACCCTCCGCTGCTGCTGCTGCTGCTGATGATGATGATGATGATGATGATGAAGGTGAGCGGAGCAGCTCTGAAGCAGGTCAGTGATTCTTATTTATTCTGTTTATATTTTAATATTTAAGTTAATCAGTTTAGTGTTGTATATAACTCAGGTTTCCACATATACAATAACTTTAGAATTATATTTAACCCAGAATATTGATTTTTTAATTCATGTATTTCCATTTTATTAGACTGGAAAACTTTTTTTAAAAATATAAAAATATAATAATAATATTAATATCAGCCTATAAAAACTTGACAATGTGTAACAAAGTATAACATAAACTGTACTTCAGGTGTCAAAGGTCACGAGTCATTTCTGTTTCATATGTTGTGGTTTGTTCACTTCCTGTAGTTAATAAATTCATTAGTTTTTTCCTCTTCTGGTGTCTGTGGACGTGATTTAAATAAAGCTTTAAATAAAACAGTGGGCTGTATAATAAACAGTCTCAATTCATATGAATGAAATCTGTTTTAGTTTATGGATGTGCAGCAACAGACGGGGTCACGGTCGACTTCACATGTGGGTGACAGATATCTGAGAGCAGGAAGACGGAAAGAAAGACGGATCAAAGGAGGAACACATGAAAGAGAAAGAAGGACAGAAGTATGGGATCAGTTTGCTGCCACGTTTCTGTAAATCAGGAAGAAGAAGAAGAAAAAATAATAAGACCAGTAATTTATATTGTCATGTGTTTTCCATGAAAATCTGAAGCTTTCCTCACAGCGGGTTTGACTAATACCTGGAAAGAATCATTACCATCCCATGAGGTTCTTATGGATGGAAACAGTGTTCACTACTCCAGTGAATAGGACGAACCTTAGATACAACTTGGTAGCAGGAGATATTTATAGTCTATAATATGTTTAACAACAAGCTACCCAGTCATGTCATTATCCCCAAATCAATATGAACAAATGATCAGCCATGTGAGATGATCATTTATGTGACGTGACAAAATATCAGTGAGTTCAGAGGGGCAGCGTATGTCTCATAGCTTGAGTTACAGTCGCCACCCGGTGGTGTTCAGGGGTTAAAGTCTATTCCAGATTTAACGGGTAGCCAGCTGCAAACTCTTAAGAGATTTATTAGAGCAGCCTGATAACAAAGAGTTACAATAGTCCAGCCTAGAAGTAACAAATGCATGGACTAGTTTTTCTGCATCCGCTTGAGAAATGATGCGTCTGATTTTGGCAATGTTACGCTAAGTGGAAGAATGCAGTCCTCGAAAGTTGTTTTATATAGTCATTAAAGGACAAGTCTTGATCAAAGACAACTCCAAGATCTAGAGGTCAGAGGACACACCTGGGGGCTCCTGATTGGTTAACGATCCTGGTTGTTTTGTCTCTTTCAGATGTCTAGTAGTAGAGTGACGGAGCTGCTTGCAGATGGTCTAAATAATGATGGGACAAGACACAAACGCTATGCCATCAACCCTCTGGGACACAAGTGGACACATCACAACATCACATACAGGTAGAGATGTGTGTCAGTGTGTATTCAAGACATCCAAACAGGTAGATCGCTTCAGAGCATTTAAAAGCTCTAGTAAGAAACACTCATGTCACATTTGACCTCAGTGTAAGGGTTAGGGTTAGTGAGCGTAGTTCCAGCATAAATCTCCCTTTAAAGCATGAAATGTCACTTTTACTCCGACATGTTAATCAGTGAGCTTCAGAATTGTTTTAAGTCTGTGTTGTTTTCTTTGCACAAAGCCAGGTTATATATTGGTCTGGGCAGCCTGCTGTAGACTGGACTGATATGATGCTTGAGTTGTGTGACGTGTAAATTTCATCATCACCAGTTGTTAATTTGTTTATAGGCCAGTTGCACAGAACAATATGGCGGAAGCACCCATGCAACGTCTACGTATAGGATTCTCTCTTCAAGCCTTTATGCTAAGCTAAGCTAACCATGTGGTTTCTTTGGTAGAATTACAGGTAAAGCTACTAAACTAGACTAAAATAGAGAAAAGCTGAACATACATAGTGGTTCACCAGCTAGCCCTGTCAGTATTCACTACATCACATCAACTTCTAGCTCATCTGATACGCCTGGATGAGTGAACGTTACTTTGTGATGTGATGGCTGCTTCAGCATGCTGGTCTGGGGATCGAACGTGTGACCTTCTGTCACAAACCTCAAACACATCTTAACACATCTTATGCTGATGAGTCAGACAGGTGATTCCAGTTTTTATATCAGTTTATGTTTTGAATAAAACTGATTGAGCTGAATTATTCTACTGAATACTCTTTCAAGTGTACCACCAACCTGACCAAAAAACCCACCAATTATAGCTTTCTTTCTGTCTCGCTGTCTGTCTGTCTCTTTGTCTAACTATGTGTCTGACTGTCTGTCTCTCTGTTTCACTATCTGTCTGTCTGCCTGCCTGTCTCAGGATCACAAAATTTCCAAACACTCTGAACGTTGAAGACACCAGGAAAGCCATCAGCATCGCCTTCACAAAGTGGAGTGACGTGTCTCCACTGACCTTCACTGAGGTTACTGATGGTAACGGCACTGCTGACATCACCATTGGTAGGGACAGAAGACGAAGGGAGGCGTTTAACTCACTGCCAAAAAAAGGTAAAAACAAAAAGACTTCTACTTGAAAATGTTGGTATGCTTGTGTGTGTGTGTTAGGTTTCTACACCTTCAACCACACTGACTGCTGGTGGTCTCCTCTCCACCCATGTTTCGATGGTCTGAATGGCGAGCTGGCTCATGCCTTCCTGCCACCACGAGGGGAAATCCACTTTGACAACCATGAGTTCTGGATTCTTGGCAAGTCCAGGTTCAGCTGGAAACAAGGTAAGGATTGTTAACATTAGTGTGAGTACTACGAGCAGCAGCACAGGACGTAGAACCCAACCCCGCTGGAAGAAACTCCCAGTTACCATAATGATCTGTAGTCCAGTGATCTGTAGTCCAATGATCTGTGATCCAGTGATCTGATCTTTAGTTCAGTGATCTGTGATCCAGTAGTCCATTGTTCCATAGTCCATTGATCTATAGTCCATTGATCTGATCTATAGTCCATTGATCTGATCTGTAGTCCAGTGATCTGATCTGTAGCCCAGTGATCTGATCTGTAGGCCAGTGATCTGTAGTCCAGTGATCTGGACTATAGTCCAGTGATCTGGCCTGTAGTCCAGTGATCTGGCCTGTAGTCCAGTAATCTGTAGTCCAGTGATCTGTAATCCAGTGATCTATAATCCAGTTATCTGTAGTACATTGATCTGATAAGTAGTCCAGTGATCTGGACTGTAGTCCCGTGATCTGTAGCCCAGTGATCTGGACTGTAGCCCAGTGATCTGGACTGTAGTCCCGTGATCTGTAGCCCAGTGATCTGGACTGTAGCCCAGTGATCTGGACTGTAGTCCCGTGATCTGTAGCCCAGTGATCTGGACTGTAGCCCAGTGATCTGGACTGTAGTCCCGTGATCTGTAGTCCCGTGATCTGTAGTCCAGTGATCTGGACTGTAGTCCTGCGCGGAGTCTCTGCCTCAGGGAGCAGCTGTAGTATTTTAGTCTGTTTTGTAGACTCTAGACTTTGTACCACTGCAGGTGTGTGGCTGAATGACCTGGTCCAGGTGGCGGCTCATGAGATCGGTCATGCTCTCGGTTTGTGGCACTCCAGAGATCCTCAGGCTCTGATGCATCCCAATGCCACCTACACCGGCCAGAGGAACATCGCCCAGGACGACGTCTGGGGCATCCAGAGACTTTATGGTACATGTAAAAACCAGCTTCTCACAAAGTGACTAATAGAACACGCTGGCAGATGTAAATATTGACAAATCGGACATTATACATCACTAACTACTATCAGCTTGACGAAGTTCCCTCTGACATATATATTATCTATGACATCATTACATTATGATATAATACAGATACTACAAAAACAACTTCTGTGCATCCTGATGTGCAGCAGACAGACCTGTGCCATCAGTGTATGAATGTGTGTGTGAATAGATGAATGCTGACACGTACTGTAAAACGCTTTGAGTAATCTCAAAGAAAAAAAACACTATATAAGTTCAGTCCATTTACCATCTGAAATGTGACCCGACTACACACTGCTGTTAGTAAGACGTCAAAAGACTAAAAGGTTGAAACCACTGGTTTCATCTTTAACAATGTGTTGGATTTTAAAAGCTTCTTATATTATCCATTGAGTCAAATCTGCATCTGAACAGTAACTAAAGCTGTCAGATAAATGTAGTGGAGTAACCTCCCTGACAACCGCTGACCTGCATGAGCATTCACTAGAAAAGGGAAGTGGCTGCTGCTGCAGTCCAAGGTCACAGATCACAGTCCAAAGTCCACAACACACAAGGCATAAGTAGCTGTATACTGTATCAAGACAATAGAAATAGATAGAATTACCAAACATCTATTGGAAATGCCTTTTCGTTTCAGTTTTTCTTCTGGTTGTCCTTACAAGCAGCCTGAGCCTTGTTGTACAACTCCTGGTACTCATCAGAGTGATCAGCTCCATCATGGTTGCTCTGCAATGACCGACCCTGATATTTGTTTGGCCAAAGCCAGATGGTTACTGCCAGAAGTTCAACACGGTGAACTTTGGGTAGCAGAGCTAAATCGAGTTACCATGTGGCGGCATGAAAGTCCCTTTACACAAGTAGTCAACTACTAACCAACTGCCTTCTGGATTTAGGAGTCGACTACACAACTGGTTGAGTTGTTGGTGAAACCTAGAGTGTATACAATCAGATATTTGTAGAAGAGTTTCATAAAATCAAAAATAACGTTATACAATAAATAAAATCCAACATTGGTGACGGTTGTTTACCTTTTTTTCTCCAGGTTGTCTGGATAAGAAACGTGTTTGTGATCCGTGGGCTCGACTCGGCTTCTGTGAGCGGAGGAAGACTTTCATGAAGAAGAATTGTCCTCAGCGCTGTGACCTGTGCTATGGTGAGACAGTTGACCTCTGACCTCTGAGACACTGTCGTGGACTCAGCATCAATGGTGGAAGTCAGAAACTAAACACGGGGTTGATGTTTGACAGTTGAGTCAGTTCACATGTTAAAACCTGAATCTCTCCGTTTGTCTAACCGTCCATGGTATGACACTCATTTCCTGCCTGTCGCAGAGCCCCTGGAAGCAGTTTCCACGGCAACACCGACTTCTGCCAATGTCAAGATCAAGATGGTTCCCCGAGGGAAGGTTGTGGGTTTCCGTTGTGGAACCAAAAACCCTCCGTCACCTCCCAAAGTCAGGTCAGAACACAGCCGATCAATATTTAATACAGACGCAAGAAACATGACGACCGCGGGTAAAATAAGGACATGGATATATCATTCCTGAGTAAAAACTACAATAAATATTTAAAAAATAATGTTGAAGTTTCATTCTTGACCTTGGGAATATATCAACACAAGGTCCAATTTATTTATTGTGTCCCACGCTTTCAACCATATTTCATGACCTTCTTCAGCTGATGTTGCTCAGTTGTCATGGAGATAGTTTAGTTGTTATAACATAACCTAAGTGTGGAATTTCAAGATGTGGTTAGACTCCAATCGGTTTTTCAACAATTACCAACGTCACTGTAATCATAAATAAAGGGGCTACTGGCGTCCTCTAGAGGCTGCAGTGATCATTACAGGCTCAGTAAAAACATCCTAATGATGTCTTTGTTCTTAGCTTTATCAGTTTATCAGAAATAAGAATAACATAAAAAGCAACCAGAAGGTGGCACAAGCACCAAAATCTCTTTTCTTTGCCTCCGTTTTCTGCAGCTGGTATAAAGACGGCGAGCAGATCCTCACCTCCATCCCCGGCTACATCATCATGAAGGACCGAGACCTGCGTATTGTCGCCAACGAGTTTAATGAAGGTGTTTACACCTGCCGTATCCATCGCCGTGGCGACATCGTGTCCGCAAACTCCTGGGCCATCCGACTGAAACCAGAGCAGCCATCCAACAGCTGAGGACATCGATGGGGACGGAAAGATGGAGGACAAAACAACTAATGATGTGATGTTGTTGGTTTTGACAAATTGTCAACCACACAAATCTGTTCAGAAGAGCAGCTGTTCAGATGTTTTAAGATGTGAAAACAGACGATAAAATGCTTCATGAAAGAGTTGACAGGATGTCCTGCAGGACGTCATGTCCTCATGATCCTCTGGACAGGACGTCATGTCCTCATGATCCTCTGGACAGGACGTCATGTCCTCATGATTCTCTGGACAGGTCGTCATGTCCTCATGATCCTCTGGACAGGACGTCATGTCCTCATGATCCTCTGGACAGGTCGTCATGTCCTCATGATCCTCTGGACAGGACATCATGTCCTCATGATCCTCTGGACAGGTCGTCATGTCCTCATGATCCTCTGGACAGGACGTCATGTCCTCATGATCCTCTGGACAGGTCGTCATGTCCCTGTAGTTATCTTAGCAGGATCTCAAACCACAACCGTTTCACTGAGTGTTGTCCTCTTGATTTATTTAACTCGTATTTCTCTTTATCTCGAAATCTCATTGATTTTGATGAGTGAATTTCCAATGAGCTCATACTAATAATTAATCATCACAACATGAAGTGTTCATGGATGTATAATAAGAGCTGATACAATGGCGAGAAATGAATGAATGCCGCCATTTTCTGTCCAATATCCAGCCCTTATAATGAATCCATGAATGTGAAGACATTAATGTGTCTGTAATCATTTCAGGTTCATTTCATCAGACCCTTTAGAGCAAAAACAACCAGAACCTTGTTTTTATTTTCAGATGAGCCGATAAGGGTTTGAACTTTATGCTTTATGATAAATATGATTTAACGTATTGATCATGTGACTCTAACTCACCACTGATGTGTTTCATTCTCTCATGAAAACAGACTTTTGTCGGATCTGATGTCTGATTGAAGTGAATCTGTGACCTTCTGTTTACAACATACGTGTCATTTTCATGTCGTTTTTTACAGTCCACTGTGTTAACATGGCTACAGTATGTTTCAGTATGTTTTAGTTCGTTAGGGTTGTAACGAGGGTTGAATTCAGTAAATCTTTGATCTCATAACTGTGTTTCTGTGTTTGTGTTCAGTTTGCTGAGTCGTGAGTCGAGACCCAACGTTACATCGATACGCCGACACAGGAAGTAGTGTGTGTGTTCTGTAGCGAGCTGGAAAACAGCGTTAGTTTGTCTTTTTTAACATGCAGATATTGTAGAAAGTAAGAACTTAAAAATGCTGTTGTTGGACATAATCTGTGAAAGCCTTGTTTTACCCATAATGCATTGCTGTTTCTTTTTTAACATTTTAAACTTTGAGTTTTGTGATACAAATAAAAACATTATTTTAAATCCAGTAATTTTAACCTGCACTGTTTGTTTGTTATAATATGACATTAATATTAATGTAATAAATCATTTTTTAAATATGAGACAAATCTTTTTATATCACTAATATTTTCCCTTCTGTGTTTCAAGCTGAATCATATGAAAACATATAAGTTGATAAAAACATTTTGACCATCTGCTTTGTGGTTTTCATGTCATTTGATGTGTGTTGCAATATCTCATAATGCCAAAAAATATGAATGCAAAAATATACGAATATAATGGACGCGTGTCCACGTGCACACGCGTCCACATGCACACCTGCTACTATGGAGCATATTTCAGCCACAATTATAATGTGTCTCATGCACATGGTCACATGGTTCAGTAACTCAGAGTTTACGCTGTAATTTGTTTAAAAAATGAAGCGAGACACTAAAAGAAAAAGTTGCTCACAGCAGAACATGTGTTCTAGTCCCCGGCTGGCGTGTGGTTGTTCTGTGGTAATAACCAGAGATCTGCTTACGTCAGCTGGGTCAAGGATCATCGTGGTGTCGGTCTTCACTGCTGCTGCGTATTATTATTATTACTATATTAATAGTGTTGTTACTGTTATATTTATTGTGCTGCTGTGCATCGAGGTTCCTTCAGGTCAGACCTCTCGATGGAAAGCAGGTTATAGAAATATCAATCAACCACATTCATTTATCCGTCCGTGCAGGCCGATTTACTGACTTTCTGCACCAACGTTTGATGCTTATTTATATTTCAAACATCAATCTGTCGGTTTGCTCTTGTTGATCTCGAGCAGCAAGAAACAAAACTGGTTTCAGATCAGCATGAACTGGTTCACCAGACCAACACGTCTAATAACGTTGAAACACTGAGTCCATCTTCAAAATTAAACTTTATTATGTGAACACGATTCTCCAGGTGACGCTGCACACAGTGCAGACACACCTGTCCGCACCTGCAAACCTTCTGATTCAAAAGACCTTCATCTCATCTCATCTCATCTCCATCGCAGACGACAGACTCACAGCTGGAATGTGAAGCCAGTAAAGAAACAGCAGGAAAACCAAGAAAACCAGTTTGGGAACAGTTCACAGGAGCAGGTTGGACTATGAGCCCCCTCCTCGTGTGGACTGATAAGGTGTAACCAGTGGGGGCGGGGCTTAGGCACAGGTACATATGGCTTGTTTACAGGCAGAAGAAACTCTGTGAGAAGGTCAGCGGGCAGCGACACATTAAATCAACACAGATAACAGAAGAAACCATCGCTGGAACGACCGCAGTCAGCTGGCAGGAGTCAAAGTTCAGGAATGTATTGGTCGGCTCAATTCGGGGGCAGGAATGTGACGTCTGCTGGTGTCGTGGCCCCGCCCCCTGCTGGTGACATCACTCTACATGCCCATCCTGATGCTCTGGATGATCTGGAAAATGGCTGCAAACACAAATATGAAAAAGTTTAAAAGATTGACGAACATCTTCGATCTGCAGTGAAAAGCTTTTTGCAGGTTTTTTATCTACACACATCCGTTTGGCCTTTTTTGAGGCAGATGTTTAAATTCAACATGATTAAATATTATATTTAATATTAAGACTAAATCATTTAAACCCTAAAGAGAAAAACACAACTTGATGAGGTCTGACAGGAGAACGGAGGGAACGTGAAAGAGGAAGAAGAGGAAGAAGAAGAAGAAGAAGAAGAAGAGGAAGAGGAAGAAGAGGAAGAAGAAGAGGAAGAAGAGGAAGAAGAAAAAGAAGAAGAGGAAGAGGAAGAGGAAGAGGAAGAGGAAGAAGAAGAAGAAGAGGAAGAAGAAGAGGAAGAAGAAGAAGAAGAAGAAGAGGAAGAAGAAGAGGAAGAAGAAGAAGAAGAAGGCGACTCACCTGATCCACAGACAACGAAGATGAAGAGTGCGAGCAGCCAGGGCCCGACGCCTTTGTCCTCCATGATGTTCCTCTGAAACACACAGTTCTTCATCATCATCATCATCATCATAAATCACAGTGTGTATTGATCTATCGCCATGACGATGGAGGTGTGTTTGCTCTTTAAATGTCTTCATTTTCTGTTTGGGTGTTTTTGGACTTTTGCTCCACTGATCAAACAGTTTTCATGAGTTATTGATTAAATCTGATCAAGTAGGCCTGATTGATCAGCTGAGACACATTTGAACTGTTTAACTTTTCACTCTTCTCTGAAGTTTTATCGATCACTTATATGAATCCAGACTAATCAATAAGGAGAATCATGTGATCTGGCTTCAACCAAATACAAAACAAATTGATCACTGATCACTGACTGAGTATTGATGAACTGACATTTAACCGTGACACCGCGGTTCGGTATCACCGGCGTTACACCGTCTGTGCTGATGACCCATCACACCGTGGCCTGCGGTGTCGGTGAGCCGAGGTCACCACAGATGTTGCAACACCAGCTCGGCTCGGTTCGGCTCGGCTCGGCTTTCAGGCTCTAACCGGTCCGGAACCAGCAGCTGGTCAGCAGGAGTCCTGGTGCTGGTTCGGACACTTTTCTGCGGTTTTCTGAAGCAGCTGTTGGACTCACCGTTGACTTGGCCACGTTTCCCCGCTGAGTGATGTTCTTGCTGTGCTTCTCGTTCGCCATGCGGATCCGCTGTTTGGCCACCATCTTGTCTTCTTCTTCTGGGTTTTAATCAGATTTATTGAGCTGGTTCGTTAGTTGGAAGACACTGAGACCCTCGTTGATGTTTCCTGTCGGACTGGCAGCTTCTCTCTCTTGTCTACGTACTCACAAAGCTCAAGCCCCGCCCCCTGTTACTCGTGCCGGAAGTGCTCTTCTTGCGTCAAGTTACTGTTTGTCAAAATAAAACTTCCTGTACGCCCTTTCAAAGTTAAAGTACAGGTTCACAGTTTTTAAGTGTCTTAAACAGTCATGAACCAAATGAACAGTGAACATGTGTTTGTTGCTGTAATCATCCTCCTGTTCATACTGACCATTAGATCCCTTCATAATACACTTACAATGGAAGTGATGGAGACTAAAC
>CM072868.1:727500-752500 GCA_036937835.1 Pampus argenteus | reverse complement strand
TAATGTTAAGATCTGATCAGAAACCAGATAAACCTTCGTTAGATCCCATTTTGATGACAGGTGTATGAAGAGTGTGTTTCTCTCCTCAGACACCATCGCCAACAAGCTTCACATGCAGAAAGTGTCAGACTTTGCGCTGTCGCCTGGAGGTCAGCCCAGCAAGGTATAAATCCAAAAACCTTCAACCAGCAGAGTGTGCTGAGCTCAGCTTTCTACTCTGCTAGACTGTCTCCGTCCTATTTGTGTCCTGCAGGTAGCCGTGTATGTGCCGGGCAGTAAAGGAGCCCCGTCGTTTGTCCGTCTGTATCAGTACCCGGTACTGGGTGGACCCACTGCCGCACTCGCCAACAAAAGCTTCTTCAAGGCCGACAGAGTCACCATGCAGTGGAACAAGAAAGGTGGGAGGGGCCAGATATGAAGCCGTTTATAACTCATTAGATTTGAACACTAATTGTCTTCCTCTGTCACAGCCTCAGCTGTGTTGGTGACGGCGAGCACTGAGGTCGATAAAACCGGAGCTTCATATTACGGCGAGCAGACGCTGCATTACCTGGCTGTTAATGGAGAGACAGCTCTGGTTCAACTGCGTAAGGACCCTTTATTATAGATATAAACACTAACTGCTTATTTAGACTACAGTTTGTCCTGCTGCGTGATGCCAAATATGAAATACATCAGACTGAAAATTCATGTAGAGAGTTATTTTTCTCTAGAATAATGTGAGTAAAAGTAGAAATAGAAGCATCAGCAGCACCACAGTAAACGCCAACAGTGACAGAGTTCTGCCCAGAAGGAAGCTTGTTCAAAGAGACTTCCTGGAGTCTCCGTTTGTTGTCTGGAGACCTCATGATGACGACAAAACTGCAAGAAGTCGCTGTCTTTCCAGGAAAGAGTCCTAAAAACATGTAAACAAACAAGATGCAACATGTAAACAAACGAGATGCAACATGTAAACAAACGAGATGCAACATGTAAACAAACAAGATGCAACATGTAAACAAACAAGATGCAACATGTAAACAAACAAGATGCAACGTGTAAACAAACAAGATGCAACGTGTAAACAAACAAGATGCAACGTGTAAACAAACAAGATGCAACGTATAAACAAACGAGATGCAACGTATAAACAAACGAGATGCAACGTATAAACAAACGAGATGCAACGTGTAAACAAACGAGATGCAACATGTAAACAAACGAGATGCAACATGTAAACAAACGAGATGCAACATATAAACAAACGAGATGTAACATATAAACAAACATGTGGGCTGGATTAAAACTCATGAACACCACATTAGAAGAATAGTTGGATTATATCAGATTTATAAAACATGTTATTTTCTTGCATTTGAGACAGTGAAGAACGGGCCCATCTATGATGTATCGTGGAGTCCAAACTCTGCCGAGTTCTGCGTGGTTTACGGCTTCATGCCAGCCAAGGCCACCGTCTTCAACCTCAAATGTGACCCAGTGTTCGACTTTGGGACTGGACCACGAAACGCTGCCTACTACAGGTGAGAAGCGGAGCTCTCGGTGGGCTCAATGAGCTTCCTCGTTTGTTCAGGTTTACCGAGGAGTTTGACCTCATTTCATGACCATCGTTGTGTCAGTTCTCGGTAGCCGGTTTGATCCTTCCTGTTTGCAGTCCTCAGGGCCACATCCTGGTCCTGGCCGGCTTTGGGAACCTGCGGGGCCAGATGGAGGTCTGGGATGTGAAGAAGTACAAACAGGTGAAGACATACACAAGCTGTTTTTCAAACTGATTTGTTCTCCAGTTTTCTTCAGACCTTCAGCTCTCCTTCCTGATGGTATAAAAGTGTCTTCTTGTTTAAATATCTTCAATGTTTTGAGTTGTAAACCAATCATTGATTTGTTCTATAGGACTGTAGTGGAAAGGTAAATTTGAGTGTCATCTGCATAACGATAATTTATTTAGCTGTTTTTCATATTCTGGCCTGATGGAGACATTCAAACTTTGCTCTACTTGGATGAGAGTTGAGAAAAAGAGTTTGTGAGATCGGATCTGAACCTCTTTACTGTGTCAGACAGTATGTGTGTAATGCTTTCTTTCCACTCAGGTGTCCAAACCTCAGGCTCCAGATGCCACACACTTCTCCTGGTGCCCTGATGGAGAGCATGTTGTCACAGCAACGTGTTCCCCTCGGTTGCGCGTCAGCAATGGTTATAAAGTCTGGCACTACACCGGCTCAGTGCTGCATAAGTGGGATGTGGCTTCGGGCTCCGAGCTGTGGGAGGTCCGTTGGCAGCCGTTCCCCGATGGCAGCTTCCCTGTGCGGGCCATCAAGTACCAGGCGGTGCCCAGCGAGCTGGGAAGCACGCAGGCTGCGCCCACACAGGCCTACCGCCCACCTGCCCTGAGACACCTGCCGGCTACTCCCAGCTCTAAACTGGTGAGGAGAGGGTTAATACCGGACAGGTTTATCTCACCTGAAGAATAAAAAAATATATTTATAATATGTTTCTGTCCGTTAGCATGAGGAGGAGCCTCCGCAGAACATGCGACCAGGTGCTTCAGGAGAGAAAAGTCTCTCTAAAACTGCTCTGAAGAACCAGAGGAAACGAGAAGCCAAGAAAGCAGCTAAGCAGGTGAACTGCTGCACTCACCTGGTGCTTCCTGAGGACTTTCTGTTCACTGTGCAGGCAGAAGACTTTATTTAAACTGTATGCGACTATCAGGGAAATTAAAAAGCCATTAAATGTAAAAATACTCATGATGTTAAAATTATGAGACAGGAAGTTAAAGACATGAAATGTTAAGTATAAATGTTAATGAGGTTGAAACCACCTGAGGAAACCTAACATGATTTCTGTCAACAGAAACAGATTATTATTACTATTATTATTATTATTGTTCTGTGACATAAATGTCTGTTTACAGATGATGACGTAAATATATTTATATGTTGTGTATGTCGTTACGGTGCTGTGACAACTAGGAGGTGAAGCCTGAACCTGAACCTCTATCTGACCCCGCCCCTGTCAGCAACAGCCAATCAGAGCCGACCTGCGGCGACCCAGAGATGGACAAGAAGATAAAGAACGTAAAGAAGGTGAAGAGCAGTTTGTCTTTACAGCGAGAGGTCACATGATCTATCAGAACGAATGTGGTTATCAGTTTTCAGGGACCGCAGCGAGTGATTATTAACATACATTTAAAAATGATTCCTTTTTAACAAACGAGTGTCGGTGACGTTTGTGTGTTTCAGAAACTGAAGGCCATCGAGGAGCTGAAGGACCAGCAGGCGTCTGGAAAGGTCCTGCAGAAGAACCAGGTGAACCAGGTTTATCTTTATGGGGGGGGGGTTGATACAATGATGTCATTTACGATGAAGGTTCCTGATAACAACTAATACTCATTTGTGAAATATGGTTATGTCTGCTGATATCAGGCGAGCACTGTCCTTCCCTGCAGGCAGTTTCACATCATTTTAGTTTTTTACATATTAAATTGTGTTTTTAAAGTTTATGAGACGGACAAGAATGAATGAAAGTTAAAATTGTCGTCTTTTCTTGTGTATTTGTTTCCCATTTCAGTTTTAGCTTTTAAGTTGAGCATTGACATTTCTAATGTTGTTATTTTCCAACTCGTCTCTTATAATTGTGTTTGTTCTCAGCTGGAGAAGATCCAGAAGGAGCAGCAGCTGCTGAAGGAGCTGGAGGAGCTGCAGTTAGGACAGTAGGGGGCACCACTGGAGCGACAGGCCACGCCTCCAAATCCCACAATGCATCACACACATGAAAACACACAGAGGAGGGGCTGGTGTGTTTGTGTGTGTGTCGCTGCATGTGTCTGAGTTTTTCCTCATCTGTCAATCACCTGAGGACAGGTGAGAACAGGCGGGGTTTCATCAAGGAGGTGTGGCCTTAGTCATGAACTTGATTGGATGATTTGTTTTCTGTTTTCATTCAGCCGCATCAAATCAAACATCAAATTCATTCCTTCCTTTTGAGACTATCAAAGGGCATTCTGGGAAATGTAGTCCTGAAAAAGGACCAGAGGAAGCAGAGTGAGGTCACTGGGTTCACAGACAGGAAACAGGAAATGTTCTTCTTTAAAGGAGCAGTCTGACATTTTGATTACACTAAATGCTGGAACGTCCCTTTACCTGTGTGATCCTCTGACATCAGATGTGAAGCCCTGTTGCTATGCAACATGTGTACAGATGCTGAAGCCTGTAGGCCAGCTTCACTGCTTTCTCACCACATGTTCAGAGGTTTCTGATCCAATTCAGCTCTAATAAAGTCTAATAAAGTCTCTGATGCAGTCGTGATGTTTATGGACCGTTACTGTATGTACCTCTGAATCAACAAGGAAGCAAATGACACTTTATTGATCAGGTGAGTCATTCATATATTCAACATTAGGCAAATATTTAATAAGTCATATATCAGAATTTGAAAGATTAACAATTTTTAAAGCAACAAGCTGACGACAGGAACAGTAGTGGTTAAATACATTTTAAATATTTTAAAACATTAAAATATTTAGATTTACGTGACATTTAATTATTTATATTTAACACTTTTAAAACTAAACAAACCTTCCATTGGTTGGTTCTACTGCCAATCAGACCTGTTTGGGCTCCTATTGGCTAGTTTTACTAGCTCCGCCTCCTGTGTTCTCCCCGGTTTTCACTCTCGGGCAGTTAAACTGAGCGCCACGCGTGCCTTCGTCTTGCCATCCCTTAAGCACCGCCCCGCTGTGACGTACGGGTGTTCATATCGAGTGTTCATCTAGAGCTGAGCGGCTCGCTTGTTTCTTCAAACGTCGTTAAACGTGTCGCGTGTTTGCTGGTTTTTGGTGTTTGTCGTTAATGTTTGTAGTTTAAACCATAGACATATATACATAGACGCCGCATTGAGCGCTGAATGGTACGTGAACGCCGCCGCCATATTGGTTAGGGCAAAGTCAAGCGGTCGGAGAATTGGAGCGAACGGAGAAGATGCCTAATTCATGTGCTGCGTGGAATTGTACCAAGCGGTTTACAGTAGAAAACAGATGTCATGGTATTACCTTTCACAGGTAAGAATGAAAGATTACTTTTGATTGTATTTGGCCATTATAACGTCATTTTACGAACAGAATTAGCTGACTTTGTGTCTAATATTATGAAGTCCCGCGCATAATCACTACTTCTATCATGAACACCACTTTATTTTATTTTAGATTAGATTCAACTTTATTCTCATTGCACAAAGTAACGCATACATAGACAACAAAATGCAGTTTAGCATCTAACCAGAAGTGCAGAGTGTGTACAAATGAACAGGATATATATAAATATAGTGCAGATATAAATATGACTATGGGATACATACAGTTGAAACCAAAAGTTTACATACACTGTATAAAAAGACTTTTTTTTCTCTCACTGTCTGACATGAAATCAGACAATAACTTTTCCTGTTTTAGCTCCGTTACGATTACCAACATTATTACTATTCGCTAAATGCCAGAATAATGAGAGAAGTAATAAAAAATTGTCAAAAAAAAATCCTTCTCTCATATGTGTGTGTATGTGTATACATATATAATATGTGTGTGTATATAATGTGTGTGTGTGTGTATAATATATGTGTATGTATGTGTGTGTGTGTGTGTGTGTGTGTGTGTGTGTGTGTGTGTGTGTGTGTGTGTGTTTATCAATATATATGTTCATCAATGTGAAATAAAACGATTAATCAAAATCAGTTAAATGTAAACGTTAGTGCTCTTTATTCAGAAAACCCTCATGTCACATCTACATTTCAGGATCTGGTTATTATAGACACAGATTAAATATTAAATATAAATATTTAAATATGTATCGTCACAGTAACAGTGTTACACACATTAGTAGCTGTAAACACTCAGCATTAGAAAAATACATACGTTGGTTTGGTGCTTACATAAGGAGTAAACATTTATAATCATCACTTTAAAAGTTAAATACGTTGTTTTCTGGTGCCTGTTTGTTTCCCCGATATATTAGTGTGTGTGTGAATGGGTGTAAAAGAGACATTAACTTAAAGAACTTTGTAGAAAGGCGCTTTATGAAGTTCAGTCCATTTGCTTGTATTAGTTTACGGGCAGATCTGCCCTAACCAATATGGCGGCGCCGTTTACGTGTCGCGACCAACGACCAACCCGCTCAATGAGGCGTCTATGTATATATGTCTATGGTTTAAACGATTGAAGTAAAATCTACCACCACACCAGTTTACGGCATGTCGTGAAGAGTAGCGTGAGTGGAAACTATCACACGTGCAGCTACAGCAGAGTAAGCTAACAGTGAAACTTCTACTGACAGGTCGGTGCTACATGTTTCACATCTCAATCAAACCTTGTTGGAGCTTTCAGCTACACTCACGGGCTTCTTCATAGTGGGAATAATCACTAGTTTCTTTTGTTCATCATTTAAATAGATACTGATGTTTTTATCTGACTGGACGGTTAAATTATATCTCATGATGATGATGATGATGATGATGATCTTCTCATTGCATCGAGAAGACAACAGCTGATGAAGACCATGAGAAGCTGCTGAAAACCACACAAGCTAGTAAGTGAACTTCATCGAGATATAAATAGAGCCTGAATAATACTGGTTCTATGAGGCTGATACATAATCAATATCTGATAATCACCTAACGATGACTTATTAAAGGATGTAAATTATTACTAGCAGTGATTTGTTGGTCAACAACATTAGTGGTTAAAAACAGTAGATTGAACAGCAGGAAGTAAATGTCTGATGTTTCAGGCTGCTCATGGCTGAGCCTCCCTGCAGAGAGGCGTCCCCGGTGGTCGCTGTCAGTCTGTGTGACTCGGCCCCCCTGCTGTGGAGGGTGGAGGACCTCCGGGCAGTGAGGTCTCAGGGCCTGGTGGGGGCGCTGCTGGGTTCACTGCCCCGGACGCCCCGACAGAACACACGGCTGGGCCGACCGCTGCTCCTGCTGCCAGAGGAGGAGAGACTGCTGACTGAACGCCACGGCGCCGCCTTACCGCCGGGACCACAGGTCAGTCCATTTACCGCCTGGACCACAGGTCAGTCCATTTACCGCCTGGACAGAAGGACGGTCCGTTTATTTTACAAAGGGTGTGTTTGATCTGATGTTGGTGTCAGCAGGATGGAGGAGGCGCGGAGCTCCGTCAGCAGGTGGATAAGTATAAGGAGGACCAGCAGAGGAGTTATGAGGAGCAGAGTGTCCTCGCTCTGGAGGACAGGAAGTCAGCGCTGCTCAGAGCCACAAGCTTTACACACACAGGTGAGAGGGAGCATCACCTGTCTGTGGTTTTGTACCTGAACCTGTTCTGTTGCTGCAGCCTGATCTAACGGTCCTGGTCCTGGTCCTGGTCCTCACAGGTTCAGAGCCCGGAGCTGGGACCGCAGACGAGGCCCTGCGGGGACGCCTGGAGTCCCTGGACCAGAGCTTTACCTTCCCTCGTTCAGGGTTAGCAGTCCAGCTGAGCACAGCGAGGGCAGGGCTATCCTACTGCCCTGAGGCCCGGGCCTTCCTGCATGCTGATTGGCCAGTAAGAGGGCTGGACGACCTGCACTGCAACGCCAGGTATCAGGTGTTCAGAGACCTGAGGAGGCGGGGCTATTACCTGACCTCGGCGGGGAAGTTCGGTGGAGACTTCCTCGTCTATCCAGGTCAGTCATATTCTTCACTGTTTTTTATCTTAAAATAAATCAGTTAATTTAGACAATATAATTTTGTGACTAAAGCAACAGATTATTGAGTAAACAGGAAACAGTATTTCACAATAGCTGCCGTTACTTTCAGGTGACCCTCTTCGTTTCCACGCTCACTTCATCGCTGTCTGTCTGTCACTGGACGAGTCCGTCTGTCTGCTGGACGTCCTCGCTGTGGCTCGGCTGGGATCAAACGTCAAGAAGACCGTCCTGCTTTGCTCGCCAGGGACAGACAGCGGTGTGGTGTACACGTCCTTACAGTGGAGCGGGATGGTTTAAATGATCGACTGAAACTAGAAGAACTGCTTGTATGTGCTGCGTTCAGGAACATGTACTCTGAGGAAAATAAAATAAAACGGCTTAGAAGGGTTCATTCCAGAGCCTCGTTCAGGACCCCTGCTGGTCCCCAAGCCTGGGTTTGGGAACCACAGCCAGAAACAAGAAAACACTGAAATCAAATTGGAAATAAATCTGTCAAATAGTCTGTGATGAACACACAAAACTAAAGCACCATGTGGGCTGAAACAACAACATGAAAGCAAAGATTGGACACAAATAACCATAAACTGCATGAAAAAAACCGGATATCGTTCATCTTTCTCTGAAATAAACAAAATAAACCTGCATTTCATCCTTTTTACCCACATCTACACAAAAAAGGATTTAGCTTGAAGTCATTCACCACAAAACAGCAGCTACAACCCAAACAGCCGAGTGTGGTGTATTAAAATAGAAACGTGTGGAGTAAAGTACTCTGTGGTACTCTGTGAAGTACTCTGAAGTACTCTGTAGTACTCTGTAGTACTCTGTGAAGTACTCTGTGAGGTATTCTGTAGTACTCTGTGAAGTACTCTGTAGTACTCTGTGAGGTACTCTGTAGGTGTCTTTAAGGGTACTCGGAATCGTTTAAACGCGTCTTGTGAGTTTCATGAAGCTGAAATTGCCTGTTTTGTTCAAATATAAGATGTAGAAGAAGTAAAAGCGACAAATTCTCATGTTTGAGAATCTTGAAACTTTAAATTTTTGGTGTTTTGCTCAAAAAATGACAAAAAACAAACAAACAAACAAACATCTGTTGAGAATTATATGCTGATTAAAACTATTTTTTTATTTGTTGGGTTCATGAGATGAAGTTATGGTTAGAAGAGGGATTAGAAATCCTCCCTGGTTGCAGATTGTCTTCAGTCTGATCCGGTCTGGTTGGGTTGTGTTGTTCTGCTGCAGGTCTCAGGTGTGTGTGTCACTGTGTCTACACCTGCGTGGATCTAAAGGTCGTCTTCCTGTCTCATGCTCAGTAGAAAGGCAAGGTGCCGTTCCAGTTGATGGCAGCTCCGTCCCATTTGGTCTTGATAGTCATCTCCAGCGAAGGAAACCTTTTCTCTGGGTCTCCGTCTGAGTCCCTGGATGACGCCTCCCAGTGGTGGGAATGAGTATCTACAGAACCAAACAGACGCAGCGTTAGAGAGGAACAGAAGCAGCAGTTGATGCAGGACCAGAGTGAGCCTCCTCACCGATCGTCAGTCTGGCTGTGGTTCTCTGGGACGGCTGGCCGTTGTAGAAGTAGAGGTGGAACAGATGCTCCATCTTCCAGTCGGACAGCAGCGAGCGATTCAGACTGAACAGAACTGAGAAGCTGCTGTTGATGCAACAGACCCAGACTGGAAACCTGGGGGTCTTCAGCATGCTGCCCACCTGCACACACAAGATACCTGAGTATTTCTATTCAATGCTGCTTGATACTTCCACTCAACTACATTTCAGCTACCAAAACTACATCAAAGCTCAGTGGTGTGAAGTGATATGCACGCTGTCCTGATTAGTTATTGTTAGGGGTTAACAGTATATTGGTAAAGTAACAGCAGTAGAGATATGAAGCAAAGAGATTGAACCTGTGGCAGTCTGCCTCTCTCCATCTGCTCTCGGCTCCAGTGCAGATATCCTACATCGCTGCGAGTCAGGATGCCCTGCAAGGGGCGCTCTAGAGGCTGGCTGTCCTCCCCAAAGTTCAGAGTCCCATTAAAGACGTGAGGACTGGCTCTGCCTGTCAGTAACAGGTTCAGTAAAGCCTGCAGAGATACACAACCAGAGAGCTTCAGGTCTACAACCTCTGAAGGAACCCAAATACTGCTTCAAGTTCACCCACATCAATGCATTTATGTGTGAAGTGAAGCATAAACACAGGAACGTGTCCTGGGAAAGGTGAGCTTCTTACCTGACGACAGACGAAGTTGCCCGGGCTGATGTGCAGCAGGTGGGAGGTGGTAGAGTCCAGATCCTCCCTCAGCCTGAGAGGAACAGTACACATGGTTTGGTAGCACATTACAGTAAACTGATTAAAACTGTTGCAGATTATTTCTTTAACAAATTGTGGTGTAAAACGAGTGAGCACATACTAAACTGATCTAACATCGTACATCTGTGTTAAACTCTAATTTTATGGAGTGTAAATTAGTCTGCAGCCTGTAGGGGACGCTAACATCATCTTAAGGTTTCAGTGTTGTTACCTGTCGACTGTGCGGGAGCAGATGAGGCTGTACAGGAACAGGATGAGTCCGTGACTCCCCTCCTCTTTAAACTACAACAAGAAAACAGGTGACCATCACAAACTGTGCTACATAATTATATACTATTTAAACATTGCATCAGAAAGCTAGAAGTTTACTCACACACTGAATGTGATCGAGGATGAACTGTCTGACATCTTCTTTCTTGTTGAATGTAAACAGCTGCAACTAAAAGGCAGTTGACAGTTTCTCCATGATCGAGAAGCTAAAGAATATTTTAAACTCGTGTAATCATTATAATCTTTGTCTGGTACCCTCTCTGTGAAGTTGTCCAGTTTGTAGTCCAGGTGAGGAGTGATGCAGTAGTCTTCGGTTACCAAGGTAACGGTGGCACTGAGCTCATTGCCAGCCAACCAGAGGCTGTCAGACAACGCTGCCGCCAAGGCCCTCTCCTGCTCCCTCTGTCCCACCGCACACAGACTGGGGACACGAAGTAAATGATGGGGGGGGGGGGGGGGCGAAATAACAAATACTAAAACAAATATATATTTTATATATATACAAATATATAAAATAATATAAAAATATAATAATTTCCCAGTTTGGGATTAATTATTAAGTATATCTATCTACTTGATAATGTTACGTTCGACCTGAGCTGTAGTCATCACCTCTGAGTGGTGACAGATACACACGAGTGAAGTGAGCTTCCATCGCAGGTTGTCTGGCTCACCTCTAATCCTAAATTATAGTTTAGAGTAGCCGTGAAGGGCATCTATCATCCTCATCATGTCCATGAGGTGCAGAACAAATTTACGGAAACCACCAAATGTAATATAAACAGAACTGCATGGTGGGCACGTCAAACTGGGATGAGACTCCCAGTGGACGGATTACATTTAGACATCTGATCAGAGTCCTCCAGGACACTGGTAGGAGACCCAGGACAGGGTCAGAACATATCCCATTCTGTCACTAAATGTCTTGAGACTGATATACATGGATGGACATACAGTATGTCCCAAACCCCTGCTGCCATGAGCTTAGATTACTGGACAAACAACAAGATTACAAATGAGGCTGGACTGATGTTTGCAGACAAAAAGAGGAGATCAGACATCTAGAAGAACTGCTCCATGTTGGAGGGGGTCAGTTGAGGCGGTTCAGCATCTCATGGACAATTTGGGTGAAAACTTGTTGTCTCAAACAGTCATGTTTTTGTCTTCATGTGACATGATCTTGTCTCATCTTCACCCCGGATGTGTCAAACAGGATAATGTGATGAAGAGCGACACCTCACCTGTGCAGCGTCCGTCCATCTGAGCTGCTCTGCCGGCTGAACAGCAGGTATTTAATGATGCGAGCCTGGATAACCGTCTGAACGGCCCGAGCACCTCCCTGAAACACACACACACCTGACCAGGTGAGACCTACGTGGTTTTACTACAAGACATTTATTGTAATGATATAAACCCAAGAGCATCAACAAGAGTGGCAGTTGTAGCACTAGAGGTATTAACACTTACTTAAGTACCTCTAGTAGCATTACTAGCTGTAGCAATGCTACTAGTAGCAGCAGTATTATTTAGAGTAGTAGTAGTAGTTTCTGTAGTAGTATCAGCCAGTGTTTCTCACCCTGTCAGTCTCCAGAGCGAACGATAGCTCAGAGTTCGGCTCTCTGAACTGGAAGAAAGATTTCCTCCACTCGTAGTTGAAGACATGAAACGTTCCACCGAATAAAATCCTCCTCAGACTCTAAACATGAAGACAACAACAGGATCACTGAACTGACCAACAAACGAGCATCTCCAGCATGTTTTAATATTTGGGATTAAAGTCCTCTCTCAGGTTCAAACTTCCACCTAAACCGAAACGGCTCTTTTTCATCTACAGCATCTAAAAAAGTCAAGAAGGTGTGATTACATAACAGGTGTGTTTGTGATCAGTTGAACTTCCACACAGCAGCAGTGTCAGGTGACCCATTTAGGTTTTAAGTGTTTATCAGTCCATCTCACCTCCGTCAGGTGTGGGGTGACCGGCGTTCCTCCGAGGCTGGGGGAGATGACCAGCCTCCTGGGGATGGAGTAGAGCGCTGGGAGGGTCCCGCAAGGTGGAGGTTTCTCCTCCTGCTCCTCCTTCCCCACATCCACCAGCCTCTGAGGAGAGCAGGAAACACCTCAGCCACCACTGGGCTAAATCTCTTCCTGCCTCCCAGACAATGAATCTTAATAACTTTGGTGACTTATTTATTGAAATATCACAACAACTAATGGATGTATTACTGTGAAATTAGTTTCACACATTCATTTCTCAGGATGGATTGTAATACCTTTTATTCTCTGAGCTTTCCATTAGTAGTAGCAGAAACAGCAGCAGTAGTTTCCTCAACTAGTTTGGTTGGTGCATCAGCTTTTTGATGCACCGGTGGCCCTATAGACTAAATATGTACTAGTGGATATTTTTAGTGGGCTGAATCCATGTTTGAAGAGTCAACGTCTCACAGCTTTTGCAGCTCATTATTTAACTAGTGAGACTTTCGGCATCACTAGTTCAGTCCAGACGGCCACCAGTCATAAAGTTGAGGCTTTTGGTTTGGAACTAGTTGGATTAACGTGTCACTATTTGCTGAACAATGTCCTAGTTGTCCAACTAGTGCCGTCAAAGGCCGAACTAGTAGAGGAAACTGACATCTGGCATGAAGGACACATGGCTTTCTGTGTAGTATTTGTAGTGGTAGTAGTGATAGTAGTACCATAGTAGTAGTTACAGTTGAGTCAGAAGGATGTAAATATTAATTGTCATCACTCACATCAGGATTCTTGTTGACTTCCTGTTGAAGCAGCTCAACGTAGTCCAACCTGTAGTCTGTCATCACAACTTCTACTGCTGCTAATACTGCTAGCTGCACTAGATGTAGTACCCCTACTGCAGCCACACCATTATGGGTAAGACTCCTGCCACTAGTTAGACTAATAAACCAACTGGCTTAATATATTACTGATACTGGTTCTTCTTCTGGTGTTTCTGCTGTTTACCTGTAGGAACAGGTGAGCAGCAGGTAGACTGAGTCAGCAGGTAGACAGACCCTCACCAGCACCACCACTGAACTGAAACCAAACACTGAGTGTGTGCGTTACAGGATCAGATTCACACAAACCAGCTGAATGAAAGCTGAACTGAGTGCAGTGGACCAACCAATCAGCTACGAGCTCACTTTCAGAGTGTCTCAGGACAACCAATCAGCTACAAGCTCACTGTCAGAGTGTCTCAGGACAACCAATCAGCTACGAGCTCACACAGGATGAGAATTAGTCCAAAGTAGTAGTAATAAAAGTACTAGTAGTTGTAGAGAGTAGTGAGAGACACTTTAGTTAGTTTAATGAACAAATATTGTGAATATTTTACGGTCACAATTTCATCAATGAAACAAAGTAAAATACCAACATGTGCAGTAGGTTGTATCTGACATCACACACACACACACCCACAGAGACCCACACACACACACAAACACACACACACACACACACACACACACAAACACACAGATGTATGAACACTTACGATTTCAGGTGTTGATTGTAGCCTACAATAGAAATGATGTAACATTAATACATATTAAAATGACTAAAGAACAACATTTTAATATAAACTATGACAGTGGGAAGGAGAGTTGATTGGAGGATTAAAGAATAAGATGGCTGGTTATAGATAGTTATAGTAGTTATTGATAGTTATAACTATCTATAGATCAATCAATCAGACAGAAAATATCCTACAAATTTGAGTTTTTATGGGTAAAAATTTACCTCCAGCTCTGCAGGTCAGACACCTGGACCAGGATCTGCTGTAGCTCCGCCTCCATCTGAACACACACACACACACACACTGTAAATGTTCTATATTTGTGAGGACCCTCATCGACATGCATTACAGAGCCATTCACCCAATCCTGAATCTAAACCCACAAACAGGCTTTTGAAGTATTGAGGACCAGCCAAAATCATCCTCATAATGCAGAAATGTTTCGATTGATCATGATAACAGATAATAGCATCCTTCCTTCTTCTGACCGACCAGATTAAA
Source organism: Pampus argenteus (assembly GCA_036937835.1). Classification (NCBI taxonomy): domain Eukaryota; kingdom Metazoa; phylum Chordata; class Actinopteri; order Scombriformes; family Stromateidae; genus Pampus; species Pampus argenteus. Next base: position 738,204 of record CM072868.1, on the reverse strand, counting down.
TATGTGCCAAACACACTCACCTCTAAATCTCACCTCCTCTGAGTTCATGTTTCTGCAATCTGTGAGTAATGTCTTGTTTTCATGAATTGAACTTGCAGAGTTAATAACAACGATCAGGCATTTTCCATTGGTGGCCCCAAACAGTTAGACATTAATTATTGATCGATAATGCATGACATTTTAAAAACTTTCTTTAAATCGTTTATAACCTGTCACACTTTCCCAGTTATGTGTTTCTTCTCATGTTAATTATCAAGATTTTCTGATTTTTCTTTCAAATTTCTATATTTTCTTTTTTTTTAAATCATCCATGTATTTACTGTTACTGACATGGCCGGCTTGAATAAAACCGTTACTTTATTATTTAAGATGACTCCAACAACAACAACAACACAAACCAGATTTTAAGGTAAAAATCAAACTGAATATTAAAACTGATTTTTAGTTGGCTTGTAAAGCTCAAACTGATATGAGATGAAATGTAAAAGGAGGATGTGAATCTTACCTGCTCTGGATCAGAGTGAAGCTTCAGGTGAGCCGAGTTCAGTCTTTCAGGCAGCCTGTCCCGCCCCCAACAAGCTCCACCAATCAGAGTCAGTCTGACCAAACCTGACATCATTTCAATAATAATTTATAATAATTTATTTATTCTATTCTGTTCATTGGGGGAAAAAACTAAACTGTGATCTTGATCATTATCATTTTATATAATTGACCCGTCCCCGCTTGTAATGATGCCTTTAATCAGCCAAATATCTGAAGAAGATGATGAAGCAGTTACGAGGAAGAACGTCAGCCTGGTCAGATGATGTCAGTGACCTGCTGGTGATGTCACAGATGACAAGAACAAGAACTAACAAAAGAACTGTTGTAACCAGGAGGCAGTAACTTAAAATACAACAAAACGGTGTTAAACGACTAACAGTCATCTGCAGGTCCAACGAGTGTAACCAGAAGACTGCAGCGCATGTTGTATGTTCGCGGCCAACATACGTGAGTCCATTTTGTTTGGGTGAATTCCGCTTCTCCTAAAAAGAAGACAACTGGTCCCAAAACAGATTAAAATAAATAAACCCACATCGTGATCTCTAGAAGTGGAGCCTGAATACGACACGGCTCAGCACCAGACATGGCCAATGCCAGCCATGGACGAGTGACAGCAGTGACAGCAGGGACAGCAGGGACAGTGTCCGAGACCGCCGCCTGCACTTGGACCAGGCTTAAGAAACTCATGAACCATATTACAGTTCTCACATACAGCCATGCTAACTAGCAGAATCGCCTCGAAACAACTCAAAATAATCCTAATAGTCTCTTTAAAACATGTGTAACCAAACTGTAGCAGCCACTCTATCCAAAGATGGGTCAGGCTGCAGGAATCAAGAGTGATATTCACTGGAGTATCTGTATGTTGCCGTAGTAACGTTGACAGTTTCAGGACTGCAGTCCTAAGAAAAGGCTGAATTTCTAGGAACCCAATTTTCTGTGTCCGCAAAAGTGCAATCAAGGCAGTTCTTCCAACCAAATTACAAAAGGACTTTCAAAGAATACTTGGCTGGTGATTGGACGAACCATCTGTCCATCATTGTTGCAGGACGCTGATTAGATAACATGTAGCCTGACGAGATGGATTCTTGCCAGCTGGCAACGAATCACTAAATGGATATTTGTAAATGAAGAGCATTTTTCCTCCGTGACTGTATAAAAAATGTATTAAACATTCCTATAAAATAAGGCTGATTTCTGCGTTGCAGCAGAGATGAAATCCTGGCCTTTAATTGGCCGTCCTGTTTGAATGAGACACCACAATTAAACACATGATGGAAAGCATTCGACACCGACCCCCTGCAGGACCACGTCTCCATGTTCTCCACAGAAGGATCCGCCTCGCTTCTGTCAACATGTCCTTGTCCAAAGATACTGAGGAGACATGCTCACAGTGTCGCTGTCACTGCAGGGGATGAGATGAGGAAAGGCCTCCACAGACCGTCCTGTACCCAGAAAGACACAGGTTTGAGTCCACATTTAACGTCAGCAGCAGAACTTCTTATTTTTTGCCTGCAGTGACTATGAAATGGATGATTTTCCATATATATATATATATATATATATATATATATTCTAACCTCAGCAAACCGACTGCTAAAAGCATTGTTGTCTGCTGCCGTGGCTCCTCAGCGGGCTCATTAGTCTGTGTAACTTCGAGCCTTCAAAAACACACCAGCAGCAGGAAGTCAACATGCTTTCACAGAAAACTGAGGAAGCAACGGTGATTTCACAGCGTGAAGAGAGAAATCTATCATTACAAAGTTTTACTATAACACCATATTCATTAAATGTCAGTTTAATCACTATGAACAACAGACTTCGGCGTCCATATTTACGTGAGTTGTGTTCACGACTTCTCATAACAGACTCTGATATGACATGATGCTGCGTTTTTCCCCTTGAAGTCTTGACGGATTCGTCCACACTGCCCCTCTATTAAGAGCTTTCCTTTACTGCAGAATAAATCATTGCTGCCTCTGAGGTGCCTTTGACCAAACAGCTCAGACTGTGCTGGGCAGCTTCAAAGTATGAATGTGTAACTGTGAACGGGTGAATGTGATCAGAGCATTGCTCTCAGTGAAACTCCTCTGAATAAATGAAGGTTACATTTTTTTTTAAATGTGATTGCCAGAAATGATATTTGATATTGTGTATATTTTAATTGACATTTAATGAGCCTGTCTCCCTCTCAAAGCACTCCATGTGTCTTTAACTATGTGAACAGAAAACCAGGCCAGCGCAGTTAACAACTAGATAATAGATTCGTTGTAACGAAGGCATAAATGGCAAATGTAGTGAAGTAAAAAGCTAAAAAACACTTTTTACAAACAAGTTTTGAAAAGCACTTTACTTTACTGACTGCAGCTGAGCTGACTGCAGCTGACTGCAGCTGAGCTGACTGCAGCTGTGCAGCTGAGCTAACTGCAGCTGAGCTAACTGCAGCTGAGCTGACTGCAGCTGTGCAGCTGGGCTGACTGCAGCTAAGCTAACTGCAGCTGAGCTAACTGCAGCTGTGCAGCTGACTGCAGCTGTGCAGCTGAGCTAACTGCAGCTGAGCTAACTGCAGCTGCGCTGACTGCAGCTGGGCTGACTGCAGCTGCGCTGACTGCAGCTGCATATTCTCCTATTTTCTCTCATCTTCTGTTTCCCATACTTTATTTTTAACCACAGCGTTGTCACATCATAAAACATTATTATTTTAATTACTGCTCATATCGACCCATGTGGTCATTTCATCATAAGTAATAATGATACAAAATTATCTGAAAAAGTAAACACACTTCTAAAATGACCTGATACTCATCCATTCAGTGTTTGTCTGTTTCTGAGCTGCAAAGATACCGCACTATGACACATGACAGATGATCTGTGAACTGCTTTAATAAATGAAAAAACTTATTTTTAACACACGGTACATTTTCAAAATATTTTATTATAACTGAACTTGTTGATTGTTTGTTCAATTTTATGCAAATGTGACTGAATTTTAGGTTAGAAGTTAAATATTGTGTCTGTGTTCATTTCTCTTCATGTTTCCCATCTCTGCCCTCCATCCTGCATGATGTAAAGGGAACATAGAAACATACACTCACTAAATATACAACGTGTAGTTAGTACTAAATGTACTAACTACACGTACAATATGCTGTACCAATGTAATAGTTTTAGTAAAATATATCAAATCTGTTGAAAGACAAAGTGACAAAATACACAAATATTTAATGTTTATAAAGGTGTATAAATTTCATATCCCAGTTCACCCTCTAACTTGAATGGATAAAATAATTTAATTGTGTGGCTCTTTTAAACTTTTGTGGTCATTTTGTTGGTTTGTGTGATGCTCTAAACTCTTTATCCACCATTTTACAGCCACAGTAATGGAGCCTGTGATGTAAGCAGGTGTTGACAGAGTTTTGTAATTACTCCTTAGGGTTAGAGGGTTATGGGGTCAGGGTTGGTGTTAGGGGGTCAGGGTTGGTGTTAGGGGGTCAGGGTCAAGGTTAGGGTTAGGGTCAGGGTTGGTGTTAGGGGGTCAGGGTTAGGGTTAGGGTTAGGGTTAGGGTTTACTGTGCTAACATTAATGTTAGCGCTCGTTGCTTCAGGAGCTACTATTATTAACATAAATGAGATTTAGTTTGTTCTGTGTTTTTGAGAGAGGACGTGATAATATTGATATGACACATAAGGTCGCTAGTTAAAGTCTCTAATTCTTGCAACTGATTGTTCTTTTGTCCATTAAAGACTTCCAGCTTGTGTTCGGGCCTCGTCAGTACATGAGGTCGGCCGCTACGCTGCTCAGGTCCGACTCTTTGGTTTCCTTTAAAGGAAACTGGACGCCGGCTAGTCGAATCAGCAGAATGTTGAGTCCGTGGAGGAGGAAGACGAGGAAGAAGAGCCAAAAGGATCGGTCGTAGTGCTCATTGTATGTTTGGAAGACAAAAGTCACCTCGTTGAAGTTGGCGATCCGTTCAGACAGATGATGGAGCTTCACCTCCGACGCAAACAGGATCATCACCAGGCAGCTGCACAGACCTGCATGACAAACACAAACTGTTGGTTTGAGTCCTACCTCACAGGTAATGAGTTCACATCACTTCCTCTCACGAATCTGAGCTCGGTCTCCTCTTCTTTGGTCTGATTATTTGTTCACAAGGTTTCTGTTACCTCTGCTATGCTGATGATATCCGGCTGTATCTGCCTTTCACAACACATGACCGTCCTGTCCTGCCTCAATGGTATCTGAAAATGGGTGGCCTTCAGCTAAACCTTGCTAAGTCTTGGTCACGCCACCATTTAAAAGGCTGAAAACCCAAACCAGGATCTTTCTCTAAACCTAACAGACTTCATCCACAGCATCACTGCTCCTGTCACAGTTACTACAGCTGCTAGCTGGCATCAGTCACCCAAACATTGTTTCTGGGCGACTGACTTTATGAAGCGTCGTTTCTGTTGGAGAGTCTTGGTTTTCTTGACTTTATGCACCTACATGTGTCTGGCTTGATCTACTGCAGCTCAGATAACGTCATGCGTCTGCCAAACCACCCGCACTGTTTGATTGACAGTTGGTGCACACCTACAAACAGCAGGGAAAAAGCGAAAGGAGGAAATGAAGGATTGTTGTTTCTAACTAAACACCAGCAGCTGTTTCAGGTTCCTGCTGCCTTTTATTCCCTTCGGCTCAGACTCTCCTGCCTCGGGATACGTTTCTGTAATTGCAGCGATTATCAGACAACGCACACCGACACCGGCTGTTTGTTTGCATCTTTAATCAACCCGTCTGTTTCCTGTACCCACTTTGAGTCATGTGACACAGTATATCATCAGTGCTAACTTCAGTCATGTAACAGTGAAGTGTTTTGTTGTTTCTCACAGCAGATGAAGGTCCACAGGTAAAGTCCCATGGGGCCTTGCAGGGTCTCGTACGGTCTGCCGAAGGCGTTGAAGAAGAAGAAGCCGGTGGCCACTGAGGAGAAGAGGATCACCACACCACAGAAGAAGATAACGGTGATGTGGAGACCAGCTGGAATGGCGCTCAGCAGGTCCGGAAAGACTGTGACATGGTTAGAGAAGAAGAAGAAGGGAAGAGAAGAAGAAGAAGAAGAAGACGAAGGAGAGAAGAAGAAGAAGATGATGAAGAAGAAGAACAAGAAGAAGAAGACGAAGGAGAGAAGGAGAAGAAAGAAGAAGAAGAAGAAGAAGAAAGAAAAGAGAGGAGGAGAAGAAGAGAAATCAAATCAAATTTTATTTATATAGCCCAAAATCACAAAATACATTTGTCTCAGAGGGCTTTACAATCTGTACAGGGAGTGACACCCTCTGTCCTTAGACCCTCGATTAGTGAGGAAAAACTTGACCACCAAAAAACCTTTTAACAGGAAAAAAGGTGGAAGAAACCTCAGGAAGAGCCACAGAGGAGGGATCCCTCTCCCAGGACGGACAGACGTGCAATGATGTCACATGTATAGAACAAATCAACACACACATATTGTACACTCACAATGAATTGTGGTTGTGTATGTGTGTGTGTGGTTGTATGTGTGTGTGGTTGTGTGTGTGTGTGTTCTCGGGGACAGCAGCAGCTTTGTTGTCTCCCTTCATCTCTCTCAGTTCATTAAACACAAACAATGCAGCCTGTTTCTGTCTTTAATCTGGAATATGTTTCATTTAATATTTGTATAGATTTATTTCATTTAATATTTGTATGATTTGTATTGATAAATGTATATAGTTACAGTTCAGTTTTCGATGTGGTTAAATATTGATAAGCTATAATAATATACTTGAGTATCAATAAGCAACATGATCCTGGACAGTTTCTCAGATATTTAAAGATGAATTATTCAGAGTTTGTGTTTGAATAATTCATGTTCAGGTGATTCACCTGCTGATCTTTTCCTTTTAAACTCGGTTTTGATCAGTTATCGGTTATCGATCTGACGGCATGGACTCACACGAGAAGCGGGACGGTCTTCCTCCCAGCCCGCACTGCTTCACCCTCTCCCCGTGGAACAGCCCGTAGCTCAGGCCTCCCAGGAACTTGTCCAGTTCGGGTCCGGTGGCGTTGACCAGCTCGGCCCCGGTGCGGCACAGCACGGTCCCGTTGAGCCAGAACGGCAGACCGGTGGCCACCGCGGCCGTCAGGGCGCAGGAGAAGCCGAACAGCCCGGACACGGAGAAGAGGAGCTGCTTCTGTCGGCTCGGCATGGCGGGATGGAGGATGGTGGTCAGGCTGCAGGAGGCGCAGGAGCCGGGGGAGGAGGAGGACCAGAGCGGGGCTTCATACCCCCACGACCTCCACCCCCACCCCCACTGCTCCAGAAATGAAGGAGTTAATAACAGAAAGATGTGATGAAAACAAGCTGCAGGACGATGAATGTTGATAATAAAAGAACAGAAGAATCAGGAAGAAGGTGAAGAACACCTGAGGCTCGCAGGTAACCATGACAACACGGGTTCAATTTCACCGAGGAGGAGGGAGGGGCAAGAGGAGGAGGAGGAGGAGGGGTAAATAGCTCACACACACACACACACACACCACAGTGAGGGGGTGAAATTCAAGTCAGGTGGCGCCCTCCAGAGGATGTTTGAGGTAAAAGTACAGCAGTAAAGTATAATTTTGAGGTACTTGTACTTTACTTTTACAACATGAAATCAGATTTCTGTGATCAACAGAAAAAACACTTTAATGTCAAAGTGAAAACAGATTTCTGCAGTGATTCAAAATATATAAAAATATATAAAATATATATAAACTATGTAAAATATCATAAATGAACGTGTAAAATGTAGATCTGAACAGTAACTAAATACTCACCTAAAGTACAAGTACCTTTAAACTTTGTTTTAACTTCTTTCACCGCTGATTGGCTCCTCGCAGGCTCGACGTGATGACGTCAGCTGTGCTCAGCTACGTCATACGTACAGACTGAAGTCCGCTTCGGTCCAGAGAAAGAAGCTCAGCTGAGGCGAAGCTTTCACCATCATGAGGTGAGTGATCAGATTCATCCACACTTATTCAACTCTGTAGTTATTGATCAGTAAGTTATTGACTGATGGTGCTGTATTAACAGTAATACTCTGAATCAATAGCCAATAACTCAATAATCAGCTCATCAAACGCGTTCAGCGTCATTTCATCAATACAGCGAGATGAAGATGAAACTCAACATTATGAGTATTTATTATATTTGAGTAAAACTGAGTGAAATAAGGAGACAAACAGCTATAAAGGAATAAATAATAAATAAATCAATACATTTGAAATATTGCTTCAAAATTATAACATTTAAAATGCTGAAAGATTTTATTGAGTTTAAATAGAAAAAGATTCAACTGTTTCAGAGCTGCAACGGTTAATTGATTAGTTGCCATCTATTGAATGAATCAATTATTACTATTTTGATTATTGATTAATCATTTTGGACCAAAGAACTAAATAATCTGAGCAGCAACACTGTGGTGGATAACCGGATTTAAAGGTTTATTATTGTGTTGTTTCTGTTTTACTGTAAACCTGATAATCAGAGAACAGTTATAATTGATTATGTTTAATTGATTCATCATTTCATGATCAGACTCCAGATATCATGAATGAAGTTGTTTTCATCCTGCAGGTTCTTCTTGTTCTCGCTGGTTTACCTGCTCGTGGTCGATGCTCAGCTCCTCTCTCTGTCAGAAATGTACGGCAGCCTGCAGTCGCCAAACTTCCCGGAGCCGTATCCCCGGGAGACGGAGCAGCACTGGAACATCAGCGTTCCTGAAGGCTTCCACATCAAACTCTACTTCAGCCACTTCGACCTGGAGCCCTCCTACCTGTGTGAGTACGACTACGTCAAGGTAAGAAGCAGAGCATCATGGGTACTTTTATAAATCCAGCATCATCGTCTTTTTACTGGAATAGAAACACATCAACATTTAACATGTTATCAATGAATTTAATTAAAATGTATTGAAATAAAACACAGTTTAATATCAACTAAACATCTTAAACTGGGACAGTGATGAGGACGGTGTCAGGGAGGCACAATAAATACATGAATACAGTGAAGTGTGATAATGAGAAAAAGGGATTCAGAGTACTACTGTTACTACAGTACCATCAGTTTTATTCCCACCACGTCATAAAACAGGACAATCAAGTAATATTTACTAATATATGTCATTAACTTAACTAACCCTAACCCTAACGTTCTTCTGGCTTCAAGCGTTTCAACTGAAATCATCATCACTGGATATCAAACAAAAGCCAGATGTTGCTGTAAAATTCACCACTTCTAAGCACTTTGGTTTTATGGTGGGGGAGTTATCTACCCCCACCTCTTACTGATGACAGCAGTGATTGGTTGGACTAAAGCATATCGACCAACCACCTGACAGTGAGCCTACAGCTCCAGTTAAAACAAGTCATGGTAGTTTCACAGATATAAAACAATGCAAACCTCCGTACACTCAAAATATGAACCAAGAACGGTTTCAAACATCTGTTTAAATTAACAATTTCACCAAATGAAGACCAGAGTCTCATAGAACGAGCAGTATGCAGGTTGGACTACAGGTATTACTGTGAGGCTCCTTCACAGCTCTTATTAACTAAATAAAGTTCACATTGTTGCTAAAACTACAAATCTTTTATAAAAAAAGAAAGACGTTTATTCTGTGTGGAGACGATGTCTCTTTAGGACAATAAAATGCTTTTGTGTGAAACATAAAGTGTTGCACAGTGAAACTTTGGTGGAGCTTTAGGACGACTCTGACGACGTAACACATGCACACTGAAGTGATTCTGCTTCAGCTCAAAGGCTAAACACACCACCTGCCCCACACACACACACACACACATTCATATTCAAATGATGTCACTGGGCACCACAGCAACGCACCACAGCAACGCACCCCGACAACAGGGAGACACACAAAAGAGGCCAGCTGACTGCCTTCCCACAGTGCACTGCTCCGTGTGCAGATAAAAGCCTGAATTAAGTGACATGTCTGAAACACTTGACCTGACCTGAAGTTCCCACAGTCTGCTGAGGACCCTGAAGGCAACATGTTAGCAGAACTGCTCGCAGTAGCAGCCGGAGAGAACCATAAAACATAAAACCACATACAACCACCCACCAACACCCCACGATCACCTAGCAACCACATGGCAACACCCCAGTTTCACCACACACTGTAGCATCAGAAGCTAATTTTATTGTCCATCACAAAGCAGCAGATGTTTGTTTACAATTAAAAACACAGTGTTAAAATAAAAATATACATATCATTATAGGAGCTATGCAAAACTAACTGAATGAACCCACGAACACTGTGTGTCTGTGTTTGTGTTACTGTGACCAATGGATTCAGCTGTCAGTGTGTGTGTGTGTGTGTGTGTGTGTGTGTGTGTGACCTGCTGTTCATTGACCCTCAGTGTAAACTCCTGGTGAATGTCAGATAAGACTGGAGCCTGTAAAGCTTCATTCTAAGACAGGAGAGCTTTGACTGTGTGTGCAGAAACATCCTGGTTACATAAAGTTATATAAGTCAAACACATAAATACACTGCAGGCATTAAAGGACAAGCTCACAGTTTTTCTCACATTATATGCAGTAAATTTATATGACTTGGAGGTCAACCTGAACACTATTTAAGTAAGAAACTCTAATTACAACATGCATGCAGTATTAGACCTGGCTATTATCAATACATCTATATCTTAGTTTTATGATTAATGATATCATCTATAAGTCAGACATCAGAAAATGCTTTGTTGTGTTTTAAACAAGACGATTTTAAGGATTATTTTCATTAATTGATTAATCTGATTATTTACTTGTCATAAATTCAGTGGCTAAAAACGACCTGTGGTTACATTTGAGTGACAGATGTCATCTAGTTGCTGTGGTGATTATGACCCCAGGAAGTGACGTGACGATGACATGATATAAGATCCCTTCCTCATCAGGAGGAGGCGGGTAGTTGATTTATATGTTTTATATTTATATATTTTAATCTCATGTTTATGTTACTTTTAACATGTTATATATTAAATGTGTGTGCAGGTGGAGGCAGAGGGGGAGGTGCTGGCACTGTTCTGCGGTCGGGAGGACACGGACACGGAGGCGGTGCCGGCTCAGCAGGTCATCTCATCCCCCAGAAACTCCCTCAGTG
>CM072868.1:692500-722500 GCA_036937835.1 Pampus argenteus | reverse complement strand
CTCTAATTGTCGATACTGAACTGATGCTTTAAATCAGAAAGAAAGCAGCATGCAGACAAGCCGGTTAACCAGAAAGAGGTTTTAAAATGTGTCTGCAGTTACCTGATTGAACATATTCTGATTATTGATTCCAACTTAAAATGTTTACATAAATAAACATCGATAATCAAAATAGTTCCGATGAGATGTGAGTTTACCTGCTGTGAATCTGCTGGAAATATAACAGAAGAAGAAGAAGTGGTTCTACCTGTTGTTCGGATCCGCGGGAAGTGAAGACCGCAACACGTAACGTCTCTACAGGAACTGAGCCATGTTTCCTGCTGTCTCTGTGTCTCTTTGTGTCTCTATAGAAACAGACTCGAGGACGAGACGATCTCTGTCCAGCATCTTAACCAATCACAGTTCAGATTAGTGGCTGATGAGTGATGGGACGCTGCAGCAACAAACACGTTTGTCTTTCAGTAGTTAAATTATTTTCTAATAAAACAAATCAACACCAGCTTCTGCAGTTTTGTGTCTCATCATTTATAACAGCCTGTAATTTGTAGTTTATTACATGTAAACAAAGATAAACACTTATTGTCCTGCTGCCTCAGAGGTTCTGACTGCAGGATCATGATGAGGTATGACGTCAATATTACATTTTCATATTCATATAACGTCTCACTACATAAATACACATAAATCCTCACTTAATCACATTTCATCATTTCATAACTCATGAAGGAGCAGCTGCTGTTTCTTAAAGTTTAAGACGTTTTCTTGACTGTACATGAAAATATAGAAATCACACGTATGTTTATTGAAGTCAATTTCATTCATATAAACGACAGAAGTTCACATTTGATTTGATTTATTTTTGCAACGAATGAAAAACACAATAAACTTTAAGTGTTCAATGAAACCGCCAGCAAAACATATTTATGAAGGAGAAAGTATTCAAAAGAAAATGAAATAGTTTTATTGTTATTGACATGTTATGTAGATAACAATTCAAAAAGAAGTTTATTGATAAAGACATTAAGACAAAATATATTAAAGTGATTTTATAATTAAAGATTAAGATAAAAAAACACTCAGACATAAAACAAATGAATATGAAGAATTCAATAATATGTTCCATAAACATAAACATAAACATAAACAAGCTCGTCTGACCTGTGAACTAATAAATCAGAACAGACGTCGTCTCCTGAGACTTCACACATAGAAACGTTGATTTTAACATAACGAGGTTTTTATTCATCAGCTCTGGATCTTCTGCTGAGGTTCAACCTTCATCTTCATCATCATCCTCATCTCATACTGAAAGCTGATTGGTCCCTGAGTGTTCTGTCTCCTCTGTGTCACAGTAGTGGATTGTGGGAGTCCGAAGGTGGTGGACATGGCCGAGGTGGTGTTCAGTAGCCGTGGTAACAGCACACTGTTTGGTGCGACTGTCCGCTACGTCTGCAAACAGGAGGCGTTCCTCCTGCACCCCGGCAACAGTAAGATCATTGTCATTATTGATATTATTGTTGTTACAATGATCATTTTTGTAAACATGCCTACATTTCTCTTTATCTCCTTATTTATCATTTTATTGTTATTATTGACACAAAACAAAACAAAAGCATGCAGCTGATATTATGACACAACAACACAACTAGAGATGCAAAATGGTATTTTTATGATCATGATTTTTACCACAAATAACAACAACAACAACAAACAACAGCAAGATAATTGTTATTATTATTGAATGTAAAACAAGTTATTAATTATTTTGCAGATATTAATTTATTGTACTTACAGGATACATATAGGTGCTTCAGTATAACTGACAGTGTGCAAATTTACAAAGTACTTAAAATATAAAAATGTATATTTCAGTGTTTGTTGTGTATTGTAGCATCTTACAGCTGCGGGCAGGACGGAGAATGGATCAGTTCAGAAACAGGCGCCTCGCTGCCCACCTGTCTGCCAGGTATCTCATGTTCCCACATCAGGTAATAATACTAATAATAAATCATGTCTGGGATGTGAAACCTTCCCTCTGTGTCTCCGTCCAGCCTGCGGCCGGCCAGCACGCTCTCTCTCTCCTCATGTGAAGCGGATCGTGGGCGGCCGCAGCGCTGAGCCCGGCCTGTTTCCCTGGCAGGTTCTACTCAGCGTGGAGGATCTGTCCCGGGTCCCGGAGAACCGCTGGTTCGGCTCCGGGGCCCTGCTGTCTGAGGCCTGGGTCCTCACGGCCGCCCACGTCCTGCGGTCCCAACGGAGGGACACCAGTGTTGTCCCCGTGGCCCCCGAGCACGTCAAGGTCTGAGGACGAGACATGTCATTTTCTACATCCTGGTTATTTACTTAAAGAGCACAATTTAAAACACTTTAAAACTTGTGTTTGTTCATATTATGTAATAATCAGTCTACAAAGATTTAATAAGTTTATTTTAACACAGTATAATGTAGTTATAAGCAAATATATGTATTAGTCCTCCTGTGGACACCCAGAGGTGTTCTGGGTGTATTAGTACACCCATGCTGTGTACTAGTACACCCATGCTGTGTATTAGTACACTCATGCTGTGTATTAGTACACTCATGCTGTGTACTAGTACACCCGTGCTGTGTATTAGTACACCCATGCTGTGTATTAGTACACCCATGCTGTGTACTAGTACACCCATGCTGTGTATTAGTACACCCATGCTGTGTACTAGTACACAGCTGTAATAATGTAGAATAAATAATGTCCTTAAACCTGCTTGTAACAGTATTATAGCAGTTTGTAATATTGCCGATATAAACCTCTGCTTCAGACTCTTGTCCTTTATCTTTATTCGATGAAGACGCCTGACTGTCTCTCTTTGTGTCTCAGGTCTTCCTCGGTCTCCATGACGCCCGGGACAAACGTCTGGCCACAAACCATTCGGTGTTGGAGATCATTCTCCATCCAGACTTCCAGCCCGACAACTACAACAACGACATTGCCATGGTGAAGCTAAGAGACAGGGTGGAGCTGAACGAGGTCGTCCGTCCCGTCTGTCTCCCAACACCACACAGACAGGTGGGACAGATTCTACACTGTACGATTATAAACACCACAGGAAATACTGTTTACTGAACGTGACATTTAAGGAATGTGGAGACAATAAATCTCATAAAGAAACAATCATGTAAACATTTTCTTGACCTTTGACCTCTGTGTTACCTAGGGCGACACCCTGACACCTCTCCCTAACTCCCTGGGTGTTGTTGCTGGTTGGGGCATCTCCAACCGTAACGCCTCCTCCTCCTACGGTGACCCCTCCACCCTGACCTCTGACCCCGCTGCGGCCGCTGACCTGGGGATGACCTCTGACGTCCTGCAGTATGTCAAGCTGCCGGTGGTGTCTCAGGACGAGTGCCAGGCCAGCTACACCTCGCGCTCTGTCAGCTACAACATCACCGACAACATGTTTTGCGCCGGTTTCTTCGAGGGTGGGAAGGACACTTGCCTGGGGGACAGCGGGGGGGCGTTTGTGATGGAGGATGAGGTCAGCCGGAGGTGGGTGGTGTTTGGGTTGGTGTCCTGGGGTGGGCCGGAGGAGTGCGGGAGTCAGAGGGTGTACGGAGTCTACACCCGAGTGGTTAAATATGTGGGCTGGATACAGAACCATCTTCATACCGCCCCCTGGTGGTCAGACACAAACTGAATCAGGACGGACAACTTGTCCCGCCGCCGCTGGACTAATAGCCAACATGAAGTCTTTATTTCTGGGTGGCATGTTAACCGTGAGGATCTCGTCTATAAGAGACTTTCAGTCATAAGCCTTTAACTCTCCAGGGGGCGCCGGAGAGTTAAAGGAAAAGATACTGCGACTCACAACGTCTCACAGTCATAACTTTAACACACACTTAACACATATTCATACGATTCAATGTCACTTACTAAAGATATCATTATCTCATCAATAAAAACCAAAGAAACAGAACTTCATGTTTTAAATCATCATCTTTTAAAAGTGGAAACTTTTCATCTGTTGGAGGAGGCGATGAAAACTGTTTGTCTATTTTAAATCCACCAAACGTCTGAACACTGATTCAATCCTTTTGTGTTATTAATTTTCTGTTCTTTGCCCCATAGATCGATATATTAACAACTGGTTTCAGTAAATCTACTGCAGATGTTTTTAATAATCTTTCCTGTAGCACTGCTTCAGAAAAGATAAATCATCTGGATATTTATTGCAGGGCTACAGCTATTGATTATTTTCATTCTCAATCACTTGATTAACCATTTGGTCTGTGAAATGTTAGAAATGGTGACAAATATGCCGTTTGTTTATCTAACCAACAGTTTGAACCTTAACAACATAGCTGCTGATTAATTTCCTGTTGATTGATTAATCGTTACAGCTCCAGTTTGTTCACAGTGTGGATGCAGTGAACATCTCCAGAGGAAACTAACAGGACGTAAAAAATACTGCATGAAATGTTTGTCTTTTATTTACCAGAAAAATGGGACAAATAGAAAATAAAAACAGACAAAAGACAAAAAGATTCAGACTTTTCTCTCACTAATATGTAGCCTCACATGTATCAGTGTTACATTGATTTAATGTTATTAGTGTACAGTAATCCCTCGTTTATCGCGGGGGTTACGTTCCGAAAATGACCCGCGATAAGTGAAATCCGCGAAATAGAAAACTTTTTTTTTTTTACAATTAGCAACTTTTACATGTATACAAATACAGTGACTCATGTGTAGGCCGTTTCACTGCTCTTCAGACTGGGCCGCTGCATCCTGACTGCGCTCTGCAGTGTTCTCTTCTTCTGAAGCCCGCGGTGCAGGTGTGTTTGTTCGGGAGAAGAACATAGTGATAGGCAGCTGTTGTCGCTCTTTTTTCTTCTTTGCAAAAAGATCCTTGTACACCGACATGCCACCATCGATTACGTTATGTTATGTTTTGATACAAGAAGCGGGAGTGAGTTTTTAGCGAATCAGAATGCACCAAAAAAAAAAAAAAAATGCATTATGAAAATCCGCGAAATAGCGAATCCGCGATAAGTGAACCGCGAAGTGGCGAGGGATCACTGTATTTCACATGTATGAATTATGTGAAAAGTTATAAATAATTGAAATAAACACATTTGGCAAAGAAATGTCACATTTTGTGAGAATGTTTCTGTATTTTACAAACGCTAACTGCACAGAAACTAAACTACAAGTTTAACTGGTGGTGGCAATGCTGGTGAAGGGTAAATATTCAGAGTGAATAAAGTCACTGTGATCTGTTGACCTGAAGTCAGGGCTCAACATGTCTTCAGCTCTGAGTGGCGGTCAGGTCGTGTCTGTTCATGGTGTCTCTGATCCAGCTCAGGAAGTTTCCCAGTCGGGTGTAGACGCCGTACTTCCCCCTGGCAGCACATTTCTCTCCCCAGCTGACCACGCCGGTCAGAAACCAGGTCCCTCTGTAGTTCACCACGAACGGCCCCCCGCTGTCCCCGCTGCAGGCGTCGATACTTGCCTCCAGGTATCCTGCACAGAACATGTTGTCTGTGATCACCTGCAGCAAACACATCATGTTAATATATATATGATGTAATATATATAACAGAGCTGAGGTCAGGTCCTTCAGGGGAAGATGAGATATGATAACAATACAATACTATAACAATATGATAATATACAGTAATACAATAATTTTGTACTTTTTAAAACATGTCTATGACTTATTTACTTTTCTGTCTTTATGCAGCTGCAACGTCCAAATTCAAAACATTCCTTCTGTGATCTTTAAAGATTCATCTAATCTTTTGTTTTAATGTTTTTGTTTTCTTTTTTATATCAGAATTATTTTCAAGCTGTAATTATATAAAGCACTTGAAATGTGTTAAATAAATAAGTTGGACTGGCTGCTGATCACCTGTTCAGTGGACATGGTGCAGTCACGGTAGCTGACCACCGGGAGCGCCACTTTCCTGAGGAATCGGGAGGACCTGCCCAGGTAATGCGTGGTCCCCCAGCCTGTCACCGTGCCATGGTTATTCTCCTGAACACACAAGCACAAGCTGTCAGGAACACACACGTGTACAATACACAGATGTGTTGATCTGAGAATGATCCCGTGTTTACCTTCAGCAGGTATTTGGACAGGTGTATGTCGGGCAGGCAGGCAGGGATGGCGGTGGGGCCCCTGACGATGGGGCGGGCGAGGTAGAGCAGAGCGATGTCGCTATCAAAGGTGAAGGAGTGGAAGTGAGGATGAACCACGACCTGTTGAATCTTTATCAGCTGCTCACCTGGATCCATGCGTTGCTTATCATAGTCCCCTGCACACAGAGGCAGAGATGATGCCTGAAAACCAGAGGTACGCAAATAGCAGCCCGTGGGCCAAATCTGGCAAGGTTAAGAATAAAGGACCAGATGCAGCATCTGTTTTTCTCTCTTCACACACCACAGTGGACCAGATTTCTTTGTAAAAGGAGGATTTTATTTACCTCAAAAAGAAGAAACAACGAGATCAAAGAAACAGAAACATGGACACATGTTGTATGTAACAGCTGATTGTGGAAACAAAGGAGTAACACAAAGACTAATCTCTAAACTCCATGCAGCAAAGATCTGCAGCACAACCAGTCTAACCAGGAGCCTATAAGAGCACACGAAACACTTAAATATTATAAAAAAATAAAATCTCTAATCTTGAAATCCGTTTTATTAAGGGAGAAAATACACTTTAACCTAAATCCTGAAAACAGACCTTTAACTTCCAGGAACTCAGACTGGTCCTGAGGCAGGGTTACCTATAGTGATGTGGTCTGCAGTCTCATCGAAGCAGTGAGCAGCAGAGACGACCCAGCGATCAGAAACCAGAGTCCCCCCACAGAAACCGTAACCATCAGACCTGCGGATCAGAACCTGAACACGTCGCACACATCAACAAAACTCAAAGGCAAAAAAAGGAAATGCATCACTGATTTAAAGCATGTCTTCCTCACCTGCCAGGGACTGCCTCCTAGTTTCTCCAGGACTCCTCCCACTATACGAGATGACTCATCTCCTCCTCCCTTCACCTCCTCCCTGTCCCCCCACAGATCTGTCTCGTTTCCTGCTCTCTGTTGAGATGCGTTAAATGTTATCATCTCCCACCCTGCTTCTGTAGAGTTCAACCAGCTCTCTGTGACGTTGTCGTCCCACATGGCATCTGTCCTCATGGTGATGTTGACCCGATCAGAGCGACCACGGTATGACGGTCTCATCTGCTGCTGACCGCAAGGAAATGCCACTACAGGATGAGGAAAACAAACACTTCAGTACTAAATTACAGTTCTTATATAGTTATATAGCTCATGGCACTTTTCATGTCCCCCATGAGCACTTCATATTAGCAGCAAGAAAAAATTCCCCTTTAATGGGAAGAAACCTTGAGCAGAAATGTGGCTATAGGTGAGCGCCATCTGTCTGGAGAGAGAGGCACAACAACAACAAGTATAGTAGTGGGGGTAAAGCAGGACCACAGCCTCCCATGTCACTAAAATCCATGATCCCTGATCCAGGTGGAAGAAGTCAAGACAGTAACATCCATTAATGGGACATGAATGCATACAGATGGAGATGGAGAAGAGGAGAGAGGAGCTCAGTGCATCATGGGAAGTCTCCCAGCAGTCTAGGCCTATAGCAGCATAACTAGGGGCTGGTCCAAGGCAGACCTGAGCCAGCACAAACTATAAGATTTATCAAAAAGGAAAGTTTTAAACCGGTAGCGGTAGTGTCATGTGCAGTAGTTACAGTAGTACCATGTGCAGTGGTTGTGGTAATGCCATGTGCAGTAGTTACAATAGTATTATATGCAGTGGTTACAGTAGTATCATGTGCAGTGGTTGTGGTAGTGTCATGTGCAGTAGTTACAGTAGTATTATATGCAGTGGTTACAGTAGTATCATGTGCAGTGGTTACAGTAGTATCATGTGCAGTAGTTACAGTAGTACCATGTGCAGTGGTTGTGGTAGTGTCATGTGCAGTAGTTACAGTAGTATCATGTGCAGTGGTTACAGTAGTATCATGTGCAGTGGTTGTGGTAGTATCATGTGCAGTAGTTACAGTAGTACCATGTGCAGTGGTTGTGGTAGTGTCATGTGCAGTGGTTGTGGTAGTGTCATGTGCAGTAGTTACAGTAGTATCATGTGCAGTAGTTACAGTAGTGTCATGTGCAGTAGTTACAGTAGTATCATGTGCAGTGGTTGTGGTAGTGTCATGTGCAGTAGTTACAGTAGTATCATGTGCAGTGGTTACAGTAGTATCATGTGCAGTGGTTACAGTAGTATCATGTGCAGTAGTTACAGTAGTACCATGTGCAGTGGTTGTGGTAGTGTCATGTGCAGTAGTTACGGTAGTATCATGTGCAGTGGTTACAGTAGTATCATGTGCAGTGGTTGTGGTAGTATCATGTGCAGTGGTTGTGGTAGTGTCATGTGCAGTAGTTACAGTAGTACCATGTGCAGTAGTTACAGTAGTATCATGTGCAGTGGTTGTGGTAGTATCATGTGCAGTAGTTACAGTAGTACCATGTGCAGTAGTTACAGTAGTACCATGTGCAGTAGTTACAGTAGTATCATGTGCAGTGGTTGTGGTAGTATCATGTGCAGTAGTTACAGTAGTATCATGTGCAGTGGTTACAGTAGTATCATGTGCAGTGGTTGTGGTAGTGTCATGTGCAGTGGTTACAGTAGTATCATGTGCAGTAGTTACAGTAGTACCATGTGCAGTGGTTACAGTAGTGTCATGTGCAGTAGTTACAGTAGTATCATGTGCAGTAGTTACAGTAGTATCATGTGCAGTGGTTGTGGTAGTGTCATGTGCAGTAGTTACAGTAGTATTATATGCAGTGGTTACAGTAGTATCATGTGCAGTGGTTACAGTAGTGCCATGTGCAGTGGTTGTGGTAGTGTCATGTGCAGTAGTTACAGTAGTAACATGTGCAGTGGTTGTGGTAGTGTCATGTGCAGTAGTTACAGTAGTATCATGTGCAGTGGTTGTGGTAGTATCATGTGCAGTAGTTACAGTAGTATCATGTGCAGTGGTTGTGGTAGTGTCATGTGCAGTAGTTACAGTAGTATCATGTGCAGTGGTTGTGGTAGTATCATGTGCAGTAGTTACAGTAGTATCATGTGCAGTGGTTGTGGTAGTATCATGTGCAGTAGTTACAGTAGTATCATGTGCAGTGGTTGTGGTAGTGTCATGTGCAGTAGTTACAGTAGTATCATGTGCAGTGGTTACAGTAGTGCCTGGTTCTCTGAGTGTTACCGGTCCTGGAGCACCTCTGTCCGTCAGCCTCCAGTTCGAATCCATCAGCGCAGCTACACTGAACTCCGGCTCCACCCATCAGGTCTCTGCAGTACTGCATGCAGCCGCCATTTCTATAGCGGCACTCCAACACCACTACACACACATACTACAGTTACTACAATAATACAGATAAAATCACCATCAGCAGGGCTGCTTAACTGGACATGTTGCAGCCTCTCGTCACAGCTGAGTATCCAACATATGAAGGTTTGGTTGCTATGTGAGTTACTTTAACTATAACTTAGATTATTCTCTCAGATTGATATGAAAAAAGATATATAACACAAATTAATAATTATTCCCTGAGGGATGCTTACAGGTTCTGGATTTAAGATTACAAAGTGTCACCTGTTGAAATCTGCCTGACGTTTTGTATTCTCAGCCTAAATCTTACACAGTAACCATGATCATCTGACAGGCAGGTGTTGGCTACCTGACTCGCAGATAATGCCGCGGTACTGAGGCGGACAGAGACACAGGAAGTCTCCTCGGTCCAGAGTGCAGATCCCACCGTTCAGACAGGAATTAGTCCGACAGGGGTTCAGATCTACAACACACAGAGGAAGCACTTGAACACAACATGAGTCATTCAACCAGGTATGGTGATGTCATCAGTAAAATGACTTACAAATTATGTTTATGTTGTAAATCAAGTCAAACACAGGTTTAAAGTAATCTAAATCATGTGATATGATCAAAATCTCCAGAACAAGCTACTAAAGCAGCAGTTAGATCAGGGGCTTCTTCCATCAACGCAGCTAAAGGAAGCCGTGCTTACTTGAAAAGCCTGACTTGAATTAATGTTGACTCTGATTTAAGGCTCAAGCTGTGTCTCATCTAACCAGATAACTCAAGCAGGCTTGAAAAATCTTGCGTTGTGCATGTGCACAGAGTACAGAAGCAGCTTAGAACAGTCGATTGTTGAAAACCAGAGCAATGCTGATGGACTTTACAAAGAATATAAAAGGCAGTAATGCAGCAATTAATGCAAAGCCTGACTGGAAGGTTGCTGGTTCAATCATGGGACTGGTAGGATAAACCTGGATGGGGAAAGTGAAAAGCAGTGCTTCACTCCACCTATTGTTTTTTCTTTATTTGTTCACTGACTGCAGCTATAGTATCAGGACACTAGATAATATCAAATGTATGGTTATAATTATGATGCAGGCTAACCGATTTACCAACTTATTATAACCAACTACATCATCAGCTGTTCTTTAACATTTTCTCTCTTATTTTCTTTTCAATTTTCAAGCATCATTGAAAGTTAAAAATTTAAGTAGAAGTTTCAGTTGGAGATATGAAAAACTGCAGAAGATGTACATATACGTTTAAACACAGCAGAAGGTCATGGTTTGGATGTTATTTAACCTTCTTCACAGCTTGAACAATCTGACTGAATGAATGAATAAATAACATCGAAATAACAAAAAAAAAACATCCGCATACTTTTCTTCCTTAAATTAAAAGATATTAAATAGTTTACTCTGAAACACAGGTGACCATGAATAAAACGGGGATTAACTGAAACTTTTTAGTTTTTCCATTTTATGTTTAGGAATGAAAGGTTCTAATTAATCCAGCTCAGCAGCAGCAGATGTAATGAAGACTGTAATGAATGAGCATTTGATCAATCTGAACATTTGGAGCCCCCGAGACAAATGTATTTTGTGACTTTGGGCTATACAAATAAAATTTGATGATGATGATATACTCACTTATGTATTTGTACCAGAACTCCAGCTGTGGAACAAGAAACAGAGAGTTAATATGTAAGTATTACATTAATAATAATATATAAGTGTTTAGATTCACCTGCTGTCAGCTGACTGAGACCTGACTACATGTAGTTTTTGCTGCTGTTACTGTCTGCATTCTCTATAAAAATCCTGTTTTTTTATTTTTTATTTTGAGATTAGTGGTCCACTATCATCCACAGAGGCCTCTTGACTGACCCTCTTGGATTTAATGTAAATAACTTTATGTAAGCACATGATTTGGTTCTTGTATCTTTGGCTTTAAAAAGAGGGCTAAGCCTGCCAAAAATGAGTGTTGCTAAAATAAGCTCCATAAGTAATTAACTATTCGTGCTTGACATTTTCAGGATGTGTTCTGCACTTGGAAAATAGTTGGCCCACTGGTTGGTTTATTGGATCATCAGGTCCATGACCCTCAGTTTAGATCACAGTAGCCATTCTCACCGTCTTCTCCTGTGTCTGGAAGATCTCAGCAGCCTCCTCCTGTGAACAGCTCTCCTCGTAACATTCCCTCTCCAGGTTTCCTGGTAACATCTCCTCCAGGAAGAGAGAGTTGGCTCGACGCCTCCTGGAGGCGGTGCGGAGGACCTGCCCGGCCGCCGACTGCTGCAGGAACACTGAACACCAGATACTGTCACATGTCAGCAGATGCATCAGTACACTGGTCTACCTGTCCTGCAGTCAGCCTCACCTGTACACTCCATCAGTGCAGAGCAGAGCAGCAGAGAGCAGAGAGTTCGAGTCAGAGCTCTAGATGGCAGCATGTCTGTCAGGAAACCAAATACTCGTCTACCAGAAGAACAAAACTCAGAATCAAGACTGATAACAACAGAAACAAACAACATTCATTAAGTCTCATCCAAGTGTGACACTTCAGATTTAGGAAACAACCTTCCCTCTGGCGCCACCTTCAGGATAAACTTTACAGGTTTGAGTCCAGCTAGCAGCGTAACTCTATGAATGCTAACGTCAGTCTGTTGGTCCTCCACTTTGTTTCAGATATATAGTACAGAATTAGTTTCACGCATTCATGTTCAGGTTGAAATATAATAACTGTGATTCTCTGTGTTTCATCCTGCACCATCATCTGGTTTCACAGTTTGTAAATACCTCAAAAACTGGTTGGTTTACTGGATCATACTTTTCATAAATTAAACTGCATTTCAAATCTAGTCTTTAATACAACAAACAAATATCAAAATCTCTAGAGAGCTAGTCTGAGTATCAAAGGACCTTAAGTGGGACTGCGATCCACAGGTTGAGAACCTGTAATGAGACAGAACCTAGACCAATCCTACCTGTCGTCTCCTGTGAGGACGGACGGTTGGTGTGTGTTTGGAGCTCAAATGGAGGACAGAGACGCAACTGATCGATTGATTGTTAACCAGAATTCAAATATTGACAGACGTCAGCAGCACAGATGGAACACAACAACAAACAGGACACATTAATATCATTTATTTAAAGGAGCCAGAGAGATGGAGAAAGTTCAAACTGTCTAAAGAAGTTTCTTTGTTACCAAACAGGTTGTAAAGACCTTTATGTTGACATGGAGGAGTTTCCAAACAGGCTAGAGGTCCAAACTAAACAGTGTTTTATTTTCAAAGAAAGTAGCAGTCTTTTAGCAGATTTATTGGTCTTGAAAACGTAAAAAAGCTCCAGTATGAAGCATTTTGAAAGCATACTATGAACAGTCATCATTAACAATTTAAATGTGTGTAATGTATGTAATTTAAATGAGTTTACTTTGTTGATCTTATTTATTCATTTATTCTCATGCACAAATGTTATCAGTTCTGGTTTATATACTGCGGCGCACAAAAGTCTGAGACTGAGAAATTTAAGCATATTTGGGGCATTGACCAACTTAGCTCATTTGTACAAAAGGTCAGATTTGCTTGAGTCTATCATTGAAGCATTTGTTCAGATGACACATCTACTCATCAGAGGCTTGCTCACTAGGTAGCACTGTGATAGTGCAAAACACAGCATGAGAATAAAAATTGGACAGTCAGATGCACCTCGTCCCAGCTTACACCGCCCCCCAGAAGGCAAACTAAATCGGCCACCCAGACAATCAGAGCCTGGCCTGAGGATGCTCTTCTACAGCTGCAGGACTGCTTTGCCTGCACAGAGTGGAGCATTTTTGAAGATCAGGATCTGGACACATACACTGAGTCTGTCCTCTTCTCTGTCAAGTGCTGCGTAAGACGTCTTTCCAAACAGGAAGCCCTGTATGACAAGTGAAGTCTAGACCCTAATCAGAGCTTGAAACTCTGCCTTCAAGACGGGGGATGGAGCTCAATACAGCATTGCCAGGGCCACATCTGTGGTGAGGATGAGACAGCATACACGGCAGAGGTAGCAAAACTGTCGCTCTGGTGCTCAAACCACAACCTGACCCTGAACGTCCAGAAGACAAAAGAAGTCATTATGGACTTCAGGAAAAAAGGCAGGATCACACCCCACTCCTCATAAATGGGTGTCACTCCCTGTACAGATTGTAAAGCCCTCTGAGACAAATGTATTTTGTGATTTTGGGCTATATAAATAAAATTTGGTTGATTGATTGATTGATTAAAGTCAGAGAGGCCAGACTGAGATGGTTCAGACATGTCCAGAGGAGAGATAGTGAATATATTGGTAGAAGGATGCTGAGTTTTAAACTGCCAGGCAGGAGGTCTAGAGGAAGACCAAAGAGGAGATATATGGATGTAGTGAAAGAGGACATGAAGGTAGCTGGTGTGAGAGAAGAGGATACAGAAGACAGGGTTAGATGGAGGCAACTGATTCACTGTGGAGACTCCTGAAGGGAAAAGAAGATAAAGAAGAAGAAGAAGAAAAAGAAGAGGAAGAACACATTGTAAAAATATGTTTTAAGTCTCTCAAAGTTCCTTAAAGTCAGCTGTTTTTTTAATTTGAACAAAATGAAGTTGAGAGTTCTGTGGCAGGACATGAGGACAGACTAACTAGAGAATGAACCTTGGTAACTTTGGTGACCATTTCATGGCCTTTCCTCTAGTGCCACCTGCATTCAGTTGTATTTTGGGTGAACTAGTCCTTTAAGGACAGTTCTCACTCACCTTAGCTTTTGAATGTTTCTCTATTGCTGGTCAGACTTTGAGATTGAAGTTTCATCATATAAACTGGAACCTTGGATCCTTAAATAGTATTAGAGAGATCCTTGGAAAAGACCACGAATGTGGCAATAACTTGTCACATTTTTTTTTCTTAAATTTAAGTTCAGTTGGCATTAAAAGTCTTAAAATGTCTTATATTTAGCTTACTGAAACCTGCAGACACTATATATTTTGTTGTTGTAATAACCGCTTTTCGCCACCAGAGGTCAGTAAGCGCCCCTCTCATAATCTCGTGTGTGCTTCCCGGTCCCCGCCGCTCGGGGGCGCTATCCCCCCTGGTCCTCCCCGGGGGTCTGATGGCAGGATGGCGGAGGCAGGGGGACCGGAGTCCATTGCGGTCCGGTGCCCGGACGAGTCGTCGGACAGCGAGCCGGAACAGGAGCCCGGAACTCCGCAGAAACTCATTCGGAAAGTGTCCACGTCCGGCCAGATCCGCAGCAAGGTACAGAGCGGTTAAATGTCGCGTTTATTCCCGCATATGAGCTCTAGTCTGTCTTCATTCAGCGGGGGAGGGCCACACGGAGCCCCGAAACACCATTCATCTCCAGGGCGAGAACGGTGCGCAAAACTACATACAGAAATTTAACAGTTTTATATTCCCCTCGTCAACAGACAGATTATATACAGGATACAATATCAGGTTTGACATCATTGGACTCTATAGGAGCCCATCTTATATTCGGCATAGAGCAAACAACCTAAATGTAATCTGTATTTATAATACTTTACATTTTAAACCCGGTTTGACACTGTTTTCACCGCATTCTGCTCCGCTGCTCAGCAGTCGGCAGCAGTGTAAAACATTTAAAGAAAGCGCAGTTTAATTAAAATCTGCGCTGCCTGGAGGATTTATTATTATGCCGAATAGAAGACGGGATGTAATTAAACCGTTAAACGACTCAAACATCTGTGTTGACTTTGCGTATATTTTGCGTTTATACAACTGAATATAAAATCTGACGTATTTGTTACGGAGTTTGGACCCCGGACCTGTAGC
Organism: Pampus argenteus; assembly: GCA_036937835.1. NCBI lineage: Eukaryota > Metazoa > Chordata > Actinopteri > Scombriformes > Stromateidae > Pampus > Pampus argenteus. Next base: position 707,296 of record CM072868.1, on the reverse strand, counting down.
TGTATGGCTCCCTGGTTGAGGGCCAACGCTGCAACATTAACAGATAAATACATGACGTGGAGTATAATCAACAAACACCGGTACTAGTACTGGTTAAAGCATCAAGTAGGAACAGGACTTTGGAGTGTATTTATATACCGATAATTTGCCTTAATGTGTAGCTGGCAGCTAAGAAAATTAAAACCAGGAGCAAATATCGTTAAGTGTCTTAATTCGGGTTTGAGTCGTGGAGAAAACGAACCTTAAACTCCGTCAATAAATGTAAATATAGCACAAATTCAGCGGAAATGTGTCTTTGCGGCGCCGGTAGTTTAATGCTAGGCTAACGATGCCGGAGGGTCTCAGGCCCAGTCGAAAGCACCGACGTTTCCTAGTGTCGCCCACCCGTCCGAGGTGGGCTGTACACTGGGGGGCTTCAGGTGGGGGGCGGGGATAGAAAATGGATGAAAACGTTACTGGGTGTTTGAGTGTGTCGGTGTTACCGTGACGTCCCGCTTTACGACACATAACGGTCCTCAGGCTGAAGGTTTGTCATGTTAGATTATTATTATTATTAACACAAATGTCGCTAATTATTGACGCTGCCTTCATCAAACACTCAGGATGGTTGATTATTGTAATTTTAACATATATAATACAAAACGGTGAATTTAAAGTTTCTTAAACTTCACTATCGGTTTATCAATTGTAGGGTTGCCTTAACGTGCCGGTCAAAAGCTCGGATTTTCCTGTATCACTGTGCACATCATTTTCATCACATTGAAGGTGATTTAAAACTTTATCCCACTTCTGTCTCATAGAAGCACAGACGTTCAGACAGGCTCACACATCAAAGATCACAGAAACAAAACCAAAACTCTTCTCGCTAGTCCACCGTTACAGCTTCACGTTGTGTTTATACTAGTGGTGGGCATAGATTAATTTTTTAATTAATTTTTAATTTTTAATCTAGATTAATCTCACTGAAATCTTGGAACTATTCTAAATAAAACTAGATTAAAATGTCTCGTTCAGAATGTGAAATATCTAAGTATTGACCAAAGGTAAGTCTATGAGAACGTGTTTCTTAATCCAGAGGATGCATTAGAACAGGAGCCTAAATGCATCACTGACTGTTTATAGCAAAGGGATGCATTTAGGTGTTCAGGTGGTATTTGAGACTGGAAGAACTCCTACAGTAAACCAGTTCTGCATTGCTTCCCACCATCGGGAACCAGCTCTAAACCCAATATTGATAATAGATTAACGGCGGTACTTTTTTATATCGCTCGATAAGAGTCTCACATTATCGCAGCGCGTTAACGGCGATAACGGCCCACCACTAGTTTATACTCACGCTGTTGCAGATTCTACAACTTGAAGATTTATCAATTCATAGTATTTTTCCAGTTGTAGCTTTTTCAAACTGTAGTGGTGGTGATGTTTGTTTATAGCCCAATGTTAGCTTTTTATTGGCTAATGGTGATTGCAGTTGCTGTAGTTGATGATGTAACTGACCAATCAGGGACTGTGCTGTAGTTGATGATGTAACTGACCAATCAGGGACTGTTTGGTTTGGTTCTCTTTAGTGCCAAATCAGATGCAGTCATAACTTGTTTGCACCATAATGGCGTCACATGTTGGTTTTTTTTTATGCTGATTGGCTGAAGAGGTTTGTCTCTCAAAGCAAACACTCCACCCAGATCCCAGCATCTCATTTCATATGGCAGCACACATTCAGGTGGAAGATGGACAACCTCAGAGAATTGTAGTTTCACTATATGTTTATTTAACCTGCACTATGTTGTTGTTGGTCAGAAGAATACAGCTTGATGTTTAGACAGCAAAGATGGACATAATCTACCTCTAACATAAAAATGATACTATATTTTTATGTTAATGTATTTATTGTAATGGCAGTATTGACTGTTTTGATTTGGTGCTAAAGTTGAACTGAAAGTTTATTAAATAAAAACTTGAATCAAACATTTTTGCCCAAAATAATCTGAAAATAAATAGAGATCAGTTCAGTTGAGACTGACGTAGACGTTGGAGTCACAGGAAGAGAGTTTGGCCTGAAGCTGCTCCGTTTCTATTTAAAGACAATGTTTTGGGAGGTTTCACAGTCTGAGACCAAACATGAAAAATGAGTCATGTGGGAAATGATGAGATATTTCTGCTCCGTCAGACGGTGGAGTTTACTGAGAGTCGGCCACAGAGGTGGTGTTTAAAGTACAGATGCAGCGTATTAACAGGCTGTCAAGCAAAATGTCTGTTTTAGAATTTGCTGCTTTTCTTTGTCTTAAATTCATATTAAATTGAATATGTGGTGGTCTTTATAGTGAAAGTTACCCCTCGCTCATTAGGGTTCGGGTTCGAGCTCTTCACTCCAGCAGCAGGTCAGTCTGTGTCTGTACCGTGATGATGAACACCCTGAATAAATAAACACAATAAAGAAAAAATAACCTGACATTTATTAATGTTTTATAGACCAAGAGATCAATTTATTATTGCTTAATTTAGAAATGAATCAGTAGCTTAATCATTAATAAAAACTAATCGTTAATTACAGTTTAACAGCTGATTGAGAGTCTGAGCTTCACTTTACACTTTTTATGATGGTTAAATAAGGAAAGTTAAAATAATATCACATTTAAACAGAAATGTGACAACATGGAACAAACAGCTGATTGAACTGTTTATACTTCGTACTCATAGTTTGGTTTCAGGTTTTATCAAACATATTTAGGTTCCTGCAGCAGTTTGACGTTAACATACTTCCTGTGTGATGTTATTCACTAGAGCAGACCTCCTCCTCCTGCTGCTCCTCCTGCTGCTCCTCCTCCTTCTCCTCCTCCTCCTGCTCCTCCTCCTCCTCCTCCTGCTCCTCGTCATCCTCCTGCTCCTGCTCCTCCTCCTCGTCCTCCTGCTCCTCCTCCTCCTCCTTCTCCTCCTCCTCCTCCTTCTCCTCCTCCTCCTTCTCCTCCTTCTCCTCCTCCTCCTCCTGCTGCTCGTCCTCCTCCTCCTGCTCCTCCTCCTCTTTCTCCTCCTCCTCCTGCTCCTCCTCCTTCTCCTCCTCCTCCTCGTCCTTCTCCTCCTCCTGCTCCTCCTCCTGCTCCTCCTCCTCCTCGTCCTTCTCCTGCTCCTCCTCCTCCTCCTCCTGCTCCTCCTCCTCCTCCTCCTCCTCCTCTTGCTCCTCCTCGTCCTCCTCCTCCTGCTCCTCCTCCTCCTCCTCCTCCTCCTCCTCCTCCTCTTGCTCCTCCTCGTCCTCCTCCTCCTGCTCCTCCTCCTCCTCCTCCTGCTCCTCCTGCTCCTCCTGCTCCTCGTCATCCTCCTGCTCCTGCTCCTCCTCCTCGTCCTCCTGCTCCTCCTCCTCCTCCTTCTCCTCCTCCTCCTCCTTCTCCTCCTCCTCCTTCTCCTCCTTCTCCTCCTCCTCCTCCTGCTGCTCGTCCTCCTCCTCCTGCTCCTCCTCCTCCTCCTCCTCTTTCTCCTCCTCCTCCTGCTCCTCCTCCTCCTCCTCCTCTTTCTCCTCCTCCTCCTGCTCCTCGTCCTCCTCCTCCTGCTCCTCGTCCTTCTCCTCCTCCTGCTCCTCCTCCTGCTCGTCCTTCTCCTGCTCCTCCTCCTCCTCCTCCTGCTCCTCCTCCTCCTCCTCCTCCTCCTCTTGCTCCTCCTCGTCCTCCTCCTCCTGCTCCTCCTCCTCCTCCTCCTCCTCTTGCTCCTCCTCGTCCTCCTCCTCTTGCTCCTCCTCGTCCTCCTCCTCCTGCTCCTCCTCCTCCTCCTCCTGCTCCTCCTGCTCCTCCTGCTCCTCCTGCTCCTCCTGCTCCTCCTGCTCCTCCTCCTGCTCAGTGTAGCTTCAGTGTGAATGACTGCTATTGTCAACTTCATCACAAGACGTTTACTCAGTCGGCCTTCAGCACTTTCCAAGAAACTGCCAGAATAAAACGACAGGATTATTTTTCCTTTTTCTCCCACCTGACGGCTGTGAACAGGAGGCTTTGTTTGTCTACAACATGAGTCCAGACATGACATTGAATGAAGCTTTTAGTAACTTCTACAACTTCTGTGTGTGTGTGTGTGTGTGTGTGTGTGTGTGTTGCAGACGGTGTTGAAGGAGGGAAATCTGATGAAACAAACCAACTCGTTCCAGCGCTGGAAGAGACGGTACTTCAAACTGCGAGGGAGGACTCTGTACTACGCTCAGACCGCCAAGGTGACTGACTCTACGTAGTTAGAAAGAGGGCAGGACCACAGGTGGATGCTAGGTGGAGGAGAAGTGGAGGACCGGTGGAGTACAGGAGGAGAAGTGGAGGATAGGTGGAGGACAGGTGAAGTACAGGAGGAGGACAGGAGGAGAAGTGGAGGATAGGTGGAGGACAGGTGAAGTACAGAAGAAGGACAGGAGGAGAGGTGGAGGATAGGTGGAGGACAGGAGGATAGGTGGAGGACAGGTGAAGTACAGAAGAAGGACAGGAGGAGAGGTGGAGGATAGGTGGAGGACAGGAGGAGAAGTGGAGGATAGGTGGAGGACAGGAGGAGAAGTGGAGGATAGGTGGAGGACAGGTGAAATACAGGAGGATAGGTGGAGGACAGGAGGTGGACAGGAGGAGAAGTGGAGGATAGGAGAAGGACAGGTGAAATACAGGAGGATAGGAGGAGGACAGGAGGAAGAGGACAGGTGAAATACAGGAAGAGAAGTGGAGGACAGGAGGAGAAGTGGAGGATAGGTGGAAGAGAAGTGGAGGACAGGAGGAGAAGTGGAGGATAGGTGGAGGACAGGACGATGACAGAAGGAGGACAGGTGAAATACAGGAGGATAGGAGGAGGATAGGAGGAGGACAGGAGGAGGACAGGAGGAGAAGTGGAGGATAGGAGGAGGATAGGTGGAGGATAGGTGGAGGACAGGAGGTGGACAGGAGGAGGACAGGAGGAGAAGTGGAGGATAGGAGGAGGATAGGAGGAGGATAGGTGGAGGACAGGAGGAGGAAGCTGTCCTCCTCCTGGAATATTAAGAAGCTGGAATCAGAAAATGTAGTCATTTATTCTTAAAAAAATGACTCGGGACAATTAATCGATTATCAAAATAGTTGGTGGTTATTTTTCTATTGATCAACTAATGGATTAATCGTGGCAGCTGTAATGTTATGTACGTTACGTATTGTAACTCCAGGTTAGAACAGGAGTTTAGGCGTAAGTATGTTTTGTTTTAATCCTGTTTTTAACCTTAGAATTAGTATTATGACAGTTAACATGTGGTAACCAAGTTAGCTTGCTAGCATTAGCAGTGGAGCTAACCACCTTTTTGTCCAAGTACATATTTTGGAGATTTTTTTTTTAAAGATGTAAACACAGTATCTCAGGAAATTGAAAAAAAACCATGATATTATCAGCAACCATTAATGTATAGATCATAAATTGAACCCAACATGGTTGGTAATGGTCTTATCTTGACCTCCACACGTTAGCACAAACACCTCAATGGCAGCTATAGTGGTGCTAAAGCTGTTAGCTCAGTGCTAATGATCTCCTTTCAGTGTATTATTTTCTATATGAGGCCTTATAATTGATTAATTGAAATGAAATTTCAGAAAATGGTGAAAAATGTTGATTATGTGTTTTGTCCACAACCCAAAGATGTCCAATTCGTTGTCATAGAAACCAGAGCATTGAGATGAGTTTGGTTCAGCTCTGATCTTGAGGGTGTGTCTCTCTCGTCTCTGCAGTCGATCATCTTTGATGAGGTGGACCTGACAGACGCCAGCGTGGCCGAGTCCAGCACCAAGAACGTCAACAACAGCTTCACAGTGAGTCCACAAACAATCCCGTCAGCTGGACACACACACACACACACACACACACGCACACACGCACGCACACACGCACGCACACTCACACACACACGCAGCCTTACTGGGTTCCTGTCTGTTCCTGACGTGTCCACAGACGTGTCTGTTTTATCCAGGACATGCATTTCACACGTTCATCTGTCCTTTTATTAAGTTTAGATATTCTTTCAGGTGAGGAAGTGAACATCATTTGGAAAATTAGCTGTCGTCTGAAGTTATTTAACTTCTGATGTTCTTAGTGATGAAATTTAATATTTGTCGTTGCCACCTGTTGGTTTCCTTGAAGCCGGTTTGAGTTGTATCTTATGGTTGGCGCCATCTTTTCCGTTTGGAGTCAGGAGCTTCTAGACAAGTTGAGGCTTTTTGAATGAGAGCAGCCAGCAGCTAATGATTGCTTCATACTAATCAATACATGATCAGAGATAGAACAGAGTGTTCTTGTGTTAGATTGAGTTTTGTAGTTTAATGTATTATATTACTGGAGACGATAACTCAGTCAGTTAAAAGTCTCAAAGTGGACTTTGAGGTGAAATGATGATGTCACAGCAGGGTCAGGTACAGGTGAGATGAAGCTGTGAGGTACTGAGTCCCAACTGCAAAACAAAAGTGTGAATAAACTCAAACTGTTACAAACAAAGCCAAAAGAAATAATGAATCACCATCAGTAAAACAAGTTCCCAAACTAAATCTACGTAGTCAGTAAAACAAGTTCCCAAACTAAATCTACGTAGTCAGTAAAACAAGTTCCCAAACTAAATCTACGTAGTCAGTAAAACAAGTTCCCAAACTAAATCTACGTAGTCAGTAAAACAAGTTCCCAAACTAAATCTACGTAGTCAGTAAAACATTCAGTACGGTTGTACCACTAAAAACAACATCTCTAGTAGCTAAGAATAAAATGACAAGAAGAGAAGATCCAAAGTTACAAAGTCAGTAGTATAAGTATATATAGTAGTATAAGTATATATAGTAGTATAAGTATAAGTTTTATCTCACTAGAAAATAAAACAAACAAACAAAACAATATATAGTTTATTAGTCTCTGATAATGAAACTTTCTGTGCAGGTTCAAACTGTCCAAACAGAAGAGAAAACTTCTCTGATGTATTTATAGAGACTCCAGGCTGTTTAAACAGCAGGGTGGGGCTGTGTGTGTGTGTGTGTGTGTGTGTGTGTGTGTGTGTTCGTTCAGTGGTCGTCTTCTTCCTCTGAACCTCCCCCCTCCCCCTCCATTGGGGGGTCGGCATGACGACAGACAGGAAGTAGGCTTGAGTCATATGAGAGGATGTGGGTGGGGTTAGAGGAGGCAGTAGCAGCAGAGCAGGACAGACGACAGTCGAACCATCAGCTCAGATCCAGCCCTCCTCTGGATCCAAACTCTCCGGCTTCAACCAGACTTAAAACTGGATTATTGTGATGAGTTACGACCAGAACGGCGTTTAAATCGTCCAGAGTTCGTCCATGTTTCAAGACGTCTGACAAAGAAACTTAAACAGAAACGGTAAGAAAGCTGCTCTCTTCACGCAGACTGTGACGTCATGATTATTAAGAGGTCAAAGGTCATGTGTTCATCGCGTCAACACACACGTTTAGACACCTCTCAGATTTATATCCACACGTTTCTGTCCAACAAACAAAAACTGCTGTTTAACTTTAAAGGTGCCGATACGTTACTACAGTAAAAGTACCAATACAACACTGTAAAAATACTCCTTTACAAGTAAATGTCCTGCATGAAAAATCCTACTAGTATTATGATCTTGATGTAGTTAAAGTACTGCAGTAACAGTATATAAGTATAGTGATCTTGATGTAGTTAAAGTACTGCAGTAACAGTATATAAGTATAGTGATCTTGATGTAGTTAAAGTACTGCAGTAACAGTACATAAGTATAGTGATCTTGATGTAGTTAAAGTACTGCAGTAACAGTACATAAGTATAGTGATCTTGATGTAGTAAAAGTACTGCAGTAACAGTACATAAGTACTGTGATCTTGATGTAGTTAAAGTACTGCAGTATCAGTACATAAGTACTGTGATCTTGATGTAGTTAAAGTACTGCAGTAACAGTACATAAGTACTGTGATCTTGATGTAGTTAAAGTACTGCAGTAACAGTACATAAGTACTGTGATCTTGATGTAGTTAAAGTACTGCAGTAACAGTACATAAGTATAGTGATCTTGATGTAGTTAAAGTACTGCAGTAACAGTACATAAGTATAGTGATCTTGATGTAGTTAAAGTACTGCAGTAACAGTACATAAGTATAGTGATCTTGATGTAGTTAAAGTACTGCAGTAACAGTACATAAGTATAGTGATCTTGATGTAGTTAAAGTACTGCAGTAACAGTACATAAGTATAGTGATCTTGATGTAGTTAAAGTACTGCAGTAACAGTACATAAGTACTGTGATCTTGATGTAGTTAAAGTACTGCAGTAACAGTACATCAGTATTGTGATGTTGATGTAGTTAAAGTACTGCAGTAACAGTACATAAGTATAGTGATCTTGATGTAGTTAAAGTACTGCAGTAACAGTACATAAGTATAGTGATCTTGATGTAGTTAAAGTACTGCAGTATCAGTAGTGACTGATATATTATTATATATGACATCATTATATTATAAATACTGAAGCATCAGTGTTAGAGCAGCATGTTACTGTTGTAGCTGCTGGAGGTGGAGCTAGTTTCAACTACTTTATATACAGTTAGCTAGTTTAGTCCAGTGGTTCCCAACCTAGGGGTCGGGGCCCTCCAAAGGGTCACCAGATAAATCTGAGGGGTCGTGAGATGATTAATGGGAGAGGAAAGAAGAAGAAACAAAGTTCTGATACACAAATCTGTTTTCAGCTTTTGGACTTTTTCTCTAATCTTTGATTTTTGCTGAAATATTGGATCATTTGAACTTCATCCTGTTTAATTAGTCCACCATATTTAATTGTTTTGTGCTTACAGAAAATTAATCTGCCACAATTTCAAATAATTAATTACACATTTTTTGGAGCAAAAATATTAAAAAATTATTTTAGTTTCATCACAGTTTCACAGATGTGCACATGTTCTGGTTTTCATTCTCGTCTGTGATAATAAAGTGAATATCTTTAGTTAAGAAAATAAGACTGACTGATGGATGATAAAAATAATATAATGGTTTTCATCCAAAGTCAGTTTATTTATAGAGCGTATTTAAAGCTGACCGAAGGGAGAAGAAATACAATGAAATGACGCAGATGTAGTTATGAGCATCGAGGGGAAATTCCAGTTGACATTAAATGCAGAACGAATGCAGATAAAAATATTCAATAAAACAGAATAAACGAGTAAAATAAGTAAATTATAATTTTTTTAGATTATTTTGTGTGACAAGCAGAAAAATATTATGACCATTTGTGTGATAACAGCTGGAAGTGTTTAAAAAAGTTTCTCAGACCTAAAGGTCACAAGTTAATTAAAGGGATCAAAGAAAGAATAATAACAAAATTATCTTTATTTTTCTCAGTTTATCGTTTTATTCTTGAAAGTTTGCTGAGTAACTGAACGGTTCTGGTTATTTATGGGGAGTGGCAGATCTGGTCAGTGACAGAAAAAAGTTGTAATATTTTGATTAGAAAGTCGTAATATTCTGAGCTTTTATGGGGTCTTACTCTCGAGATGCTTTTATGTTTTGTCTTATCTTTGGAAATGGAGCCCCTAAAACATTTGCAGATCATTTCCAGTCGCAGCAGTTCAGATGAAGCTCTGCTTGTCTGTTTGAATGTTTGTTGAGGTTGATGTGACTCCAGCCTGCAGGTTCAGTTGGACCACAGCGTCCCCACCAGAGACAATCTGAGACAATCATCAGTTTCACCTGAAAACCACCAGACAGCTTTGTTTCTTCAGTCTGTCAGATATCAGCATGCTGATGTCTTGAAGCTTGAAGCGTTTTACGACTCATAAATACAAAGAAAATGAGATAATTGGTCGTATTATTATCTTATTGTTTTTTAGGCCTTCAGTTGATTACTTTCCATTCACCGTTGACCTCCATGTTCACTTCTTGGACACTATACTGAATATTCATGCATGTAATTAATTCATCTATAATTGTGTCATTCTGTCTGTCCGTGCTGTATTTCTGTATACACAACGTCAACATTTATTTCCTGTCTGGCTCCCTCCTGGGAGAGGGATTTCTCCTCTGTTTCTCCTTATTTGAATCAAGGGTTGGATTGTAAAGTCCTCTGAGGCTAATTTGTGATTTGTGGTATTGAGTTATACAAATAAAATCGACTAAACTGTCCGAGTTTCCCAGTTGGACCTCCGTTTAATACTTCTTAAAGTAGGAAATGTCTGAAACACAGCATTCAAGAAAAGATGAGACTGGACGATAACTGATCAAAATACACCGACTGGACGGGTCAGAATGATAAATGACACATCAATAATGGAAAATATCGGGTCAATGCCATCTCTGGTCTGTAGTCTGTCTGTAGTCTGTCTGTAGTCTGTCTGTAGTCTGTCTGTAATCTGTCTTTAGTCTGTCTTTAGTCTGTCTTTAGTCTGTCTGTAGTCTGTCTTTAGTCTGTCTTTAGTCTGTCTGTAATCTGTCTGTAATATGTCTGTAATCTGTCTTTAGTCTGTCTTTAGTCTGTCTGTAATCTGTCTTTAGTCTGTCTTTAATCTGTCTTTAGTCTGTCTTTAGTCTGTCTGTAGTCTGTCTTTAGTCTGTCTGTAGTCTGTCTTTAGTCTGTCTGTAATCTGTCTTTAGTCTGTCTGTAGTCTGTCTGTAGTCTGTCTGTAATCTGTCTGTAATATGTCTTTAGTCTGTCTGTAATCTGTCTGTAGTCTGTCTGTAGTCTGTCTGTAATCTGTCTTTAGTCTGTATCTTGTATGCAGTCTGTGTGTCTGTAGTCTGTCTGTAGTCAAATATTTGTCACCAAACATGTCACAGAGGGAAAATATGGAAGTAATTCTTTCTACAGGATTTGTGTGTGTGAGCGTGCAGCAGCTTAAACACCGGATAAGGCCTTCTCGAGTGTGTGTGTCTATTTCTGTCAGGGTGAGAACAGAGGACTCATTGTGGAGCAGCTGAACAGGAAGTGGAAGTCCACGTCTGTTTCTTGGGAAATTACAACCACACACACACACACTTCACACAAAACCACTATATTACTATACTATAAGTTTAATACACCTGTCTGTCTGTCTCTCCACCTGTCTGTCTGTCTCTCTACCTATCTGTCTGTCTCTCCACCTGTCTCTGTGTGTAGGTGATCACCCCCTGCAGGCGTCTGATTTTGTGTGCAGACAACAGGAAGGAGATGGAGGAGTGGATGGCAGCTCTGCGTAGCGTCCAGAACAGACAAAACTATGAGGTCTGTAGTCAGTCTGTAGTTTGAAGTCTGTTTGTAGTCAGTTTGTAGTTGGTCTGTAGACATCGGTAGCCAGTCTCAGTATGCTTTGTGGACTGTGTTTGTCTCTGCTAGTCCACCCAGTACAGCATGGACCACTTCAGCGGGATGCACAACTGGTACGCGTGCTCGCACGCCCGCCCGACCTACTGCAACGTCTGCAGAGAGGCGCTGTCAGGAGTGACATCACACGGCCTGTCCTGTGAAGGTACACACACACACACACACACACACACACACACACATACGCTTTACCTGTTCAGGTGCTCCTAGTCTATCTAGCCTGCAGCAGAGTTTTATTGACAGCTCTCACACACACACACACACACACACACACAAACAGATAACATGATGTGTGTGTGTGTGTGTGTGTGTGTGTGTGTGTGTGTGTGTTACAGTGTGTAAGTTCAAGGCTCATAAACGCTGTGCAGTTCGAGCCACCAACAACTGTAAATGGACCACACTAGCCTCCATCGGGAAGGACATCATCGAGGACGAGGATGGGGTGAGACACACAGGCATGAATATTACGGCACTTTAACAGTGTCAGTAAATGCCTCACCCATGACCTCTGATCTCTCGCCTCAGGTCTCCATGCCCCATCAGTGGTTAGAAGGGAATCTTCCGGTGTCAGCTAAATGTAACGTCTGTGATAAAACGTGTGGCAGCGTCCTCCGCCTGCAGGACTGGAGGTGTCTGTGGTGTAAAGCCATGGTGAGACAGGTTCATGTCTGCTGGTTCATTCATGTTGTAGTACATCACCAACTGAGTTAACTCTGATACGGTTCTCATACAACTTGAATTTATCCCAAAAAATAATTGAACTTATCATAAGACATGATAATGTCTCATATATTCGTCATGCCAGCCAAAACTTCCTGAGACATTATTTAAATATCTGCTTCTGACTGTAAGTATGTAAAGATATTACGTTCCACGAGCGTGCATTTGATTGTCCTCCAGGTGCACTCAGGCTGTAAGGACCAGCTGTCCTCCAAGTGTCCTTTGGGTCAGTGTAAAGTGTCCGTCATCCCTCCGACCGCACTCAACAGCATCGACTCCGACGGTGAGCCAAAAACATCCATGTTCCCGTTTCTCCGTCAGCTAGCTGCAGTTTAATTTGTCTCCAGCTGCTGTTTCTGTCCACTGATGTTAAACAGTGGGGTTGTGTGTTCAGGTTTCTGGAAGGCGTCTTGTCCTCCGTCCTGCACCAGTCCTCTGCTGGTGTTCGTCAACTCGAAAAGTGGAGACAATCAGGGCGTGAAGTTCCTGCGGCGCTTCAAACAGCTGCTGAACCCGGCACAGGTATTCGACCTGATGAACGGAGGACCACACCTGGGGTGAGACAGACAGAGGTTAATATGACTCCGTTTTAGAGCAGCAGTAAGTTTAACACACAACACTTTCTGTCAGTCTGCGACTGTTCCAGAAGTTTGACACGTTCAGGATCCTGGTGTGTGGAGGAGACGGCAGCGTCGGATGGGTTCTGTCTGAGATCGATGCTCTCACACTGCACAAACAGGTGTACACACGCACACACACACGCGCACACACACATATCAATACATTACAAGTTTGCTGTTCTACATTTTTCTTATTGTCATGTGCAGACAAACCAAGAATGTGTTCGTCCATCTCTCAATACTTCTTTCCTCCTATTCTACTGTGTGTGTGTGTGTGTGTGTGTGTGTGTGTGTGTGTGTGTTAATTGGTTCCTATGATTTGATACAGGTGCAACCAACTTAAATAATGTATCAAAATTAATTTTTGTTCGAGAGTCTGTGAGTTAGCAGCAACTAGCTACACTGCTTTTCTTTTTCTTTATCTTTTTTTTTCTTTATCTTTTTTTTTCTTTATCTTTTTTTGAAAACTATACTTCCTGTATTTGGTTTTGTTGGTTTCTAAACTCATTCTGGTGATTTTCTATATTATTCTTCTTGTCAACAAATCTCATGTTTAGACTTTGTGATGTAAAACCAGTAAATATCTAACAGACTGTTTGCTGCGTCAACATCGCCCCCTGCTGAGTAATAATGGGAATGCTCATTCTGCTTTTCTTCATCATCAATAATGTAGTTTAAAATAGTGTTTAGGATGAAAACATGACATGTATTAAACTAAATGAAACTGTGTCTGTAGTGTCAGCTGGGAGTTCTTCCTCTGGGGACGGGGAACGATCTGGCTCGGGTTCTGGGTTGGGGTTCAGCCTGTGACGACGATGCCCAGCTGCCTCAGATCCTGGAGAAACTGGAGAGGGCCAGCACAAAGATGCTAGACAGGTAAGACAGTAGGTACATCCCATTTCCCCTATGTGATCGATCCTCTGCAGCTGATGGGACCGATACATCACAACATCAGTGACATATAACAGACAGATTCAGGTGTTTTACTTACAAGATTCATGTTTTATTTGTTTTCTGATCATCATCTTGTTAAAAACAAATCTTTGTTAGTTCTGATCAATCGAAGATCATTAGGTTTTTTTTCTTTCCATTATGCCTCCGTTAACTTTTATTATGGAGAAAAGTCACAGAGAAGAAACACATTTCTATTATTTTAATTTTCCATTTATTATCTGTAATGTCAGACTGTATTTTTCTTCCAACATGTTTTTGTTTTCTCATTTTACACAAATACAAACGATCAAAACCATAAGTCTGAGTTTATCAAAACATTTGTGGCTTAAACAGCAAATTAATACATTTAAGTCATTCTGGAGAGAGTTTATAAATCACCCTGCAGATGGGTAACTTTTCTCTTCTCCTGCTGCAGGTGGAGCATCATGGTCTATGAGACCAAGTTTCCACGGCAACACTCTGCCTCCACCGTTACCGAGGACTGCAGCGACGACTCTGAGGTAACAGGAAATGTGTAAAAAGTGTTCATGTTCCACCCGTGAGAACCTGCTGTAACCACAGTGTTCATGTTCCACCCGTGAGAACCTGCTGTAACCACAGTGTTCATGTTCCACCCGTGAGAACCTGCTGTAACCACAGTGTTCATGTTCCACCGTGAGAACCTGCTGTAACCACAGTGTTCATGTTCCACCGTGAGAACCTGCTGTAACCACAGTGTTCATGTTCCACCCGTGAGAACCTGCTGTAACCACAGTGTTCATGTTCCACCCGTGAGAACCTGCTGTAACCACAGTGTTCATGTTCCACCCGTGAGAACCTGCTGTAACCACAGTGTTCATGTTCCACCCGTGAGAACCTGCTGTAACCACAGTGTTCATGTTCCACCTGTGAGAACCTGCTGTAACCACAGTGTTCATGTCTGCTGATCCAGGTCCAACAGATTCTCACCTACGAGGACTCTGTGGCTGCTCACCTGTCCAAGATCCTGACCTCAGACCAGCACTCGGTCGTCATCTCTTCTGCCAAGTACAACATTGCTTCTGTTACAAACAGTGTCTTAATAATACCTAGATTTGGCTGTAGGTTCTGTTTGTGTTTATTCGTGTGTGTGTGTGTGTGTGTGTGTGTGTGTGTGTGTGTGTGTGTGCAGGGTTCTGTGTGAGACAGTGAAGGATTTTGTGGCTCGTGTTGGGAAAGCATACGAGAAGAACACGGAGAGTTC
>CM072868.1:677500-685000 GCA_036937835.1 Pampus argenteus | reverse complement strand
TGCAGAGCTCCAAACTTCATGTGACCTTCAAATTAGCCCACGTACAGTACGCAGAGAGCTTCATGGAACGGGTTTCCATGGTGAGCAGCTGCATCTAAGACATACATCACCAAGTCCAATGCAAAGTGTTGGATGCAGTGGTGTAAAGCACGTCGCCACTGGACTCTAGAGCAGTGGAGACGCGTTCTCTGGAGTGATGAATCACACTTTTCCATCTGGCAATCTGATGGACGAGTCTGGGTTTGGAGGTTGCCAGGACAACGGTACGTTTCAGACTGCATTGTGCCGAGTGTGAAATTTGGTGGCATTCCATGTTCCCAACCTTGTGGGAACAGTTTGGAGCGGACCCTTCCTCTTCCAACATGACTGTGCATCAGTGCACAAAGCAAGGTCCATAAAGACATGATGAGTCTGGTGTGGATGAACTTGACTGGCCTGCACAGAGTCCTGACCTGAACCTGATAAAACACCTTTGGGATGAATTAGAGCGGAGACTGAGAGCCAGACCTTCTCTACCAACATCACTGTGTGACCTCATTAATGTACTTTTGGAAGAATGGTTGAAAATTTCTATAAACACACTCTGCAACCTTGTGGACAGCCTTCCCAGAAGAGTTGAAGCTGTATTAGCTGCAAAAGGTGGACCGACATCATATTGAACCCTATGGGTTAGGAATGGGATGGCACTTAAGGTCATATGTGAGTCAAGGCAGGTGGCCAAATACTTTTGGCAATATAGTGTATCAGCACATGTTCAGGTTCAGAGGAGTTCCTGAGATTTCATCAAAATGTGTAGAAGAACCAGAAACCAGCAGACACATTTATTGTATTAGATCTCAAACTATTAGACAACATAACTCCACCAGAGCATCTCTGTACTGATAACTATGACGCTCTGTGTAACAGCTTTGTGTCTTCCTGTCTTCGTGTCTTCATGTCTTCATGTCTTCCTGTCTTCGTGTCTTCGTGTCTTCGTGTCTTCATGTCTTCCTGTCTTCCTGTCTTCGTGTCTTCATGTCTTCATGTCTTCATGTCTTCGTGTCTTTGTGTCTTCGTGTCTTCGTGTCTTCGTGTCTTCATGTCTTCCTGTCTTCGTGTCTTCATGTCTTCGTGTCTTCCTGTCTTCGTGTCTTCCTGTCTTTGTGTCTTTGTGTCTTCATGTCTTCGTGTCTTCCTGTCTTCGTGTCTTCGTGTCTTCGTGTCTTCGTGTCTTCCTGTCTTCGTGTCTTCGTGTCTTCATGTCTTCCTGTCTTCATGTCTTCCTGTCTTCCTGTCTTCGTGTCTTCATGTCTTCATGTCTTCATGTCTTCGTGTCTTTGTGTCTTCGTGTCTTCGTGTCTTCATGTCTTCCTGTCTTCGTGTCTTCCTGTCTTCGTGTCTTCCTGTCTTCGTGTCTTCGTGTCTTCCTGTCTTTGTGTCTTTGTGTCTTCATGTCTTCGTGTCTTCCTGTCTTCGTGTCTTCGTGTCTTCGTGTCTTCGTGTCTTCCTGTCTTCGTGTCTTCGTGTCTTCATGTCTTCCTGTCTTCATGTCTTCCTGTCTTCATGTCTTCGTGTCTTCGTGTCTTCGTGTCTTCCTGTCTTTGTGTCTTCATGTCTTCCTGTCTTCGTGTCTTCATGTCTTCGTGTCTTCATGTCTTTGTGTCTTCGTGTCTTCATGTCTTCGTGTCTTCGTGTCTTCAGGGTCCGCTGACAGACTTTTCGAAGCGCAGTCGGAGCGCTAAGTTTCGTCTTGTCCCAAAGTTCAAGAAAGACAAAAACAACAAGAACAAGGAGACGTGTGCAACTCTGTCTCTGCCCGGTAAGTCTCCACCATCCTGAACATGTGACCTGACTGCCTGTTCCTATTGGATACAGACAATCTTAGTTTTCATGTCATGAATAATTACAGTAATCTCTCCTCAGATTATACGAACTTTTACATTTTATAAATGTGAATTTTAAAATCACATTTAGACTCAAAATGAAAAATGAAATGAAAATGAGATTCTGAACCTCACTGTCGGGTGCTTGTCTGTCATTTTTCTATTCTGGGTGTTTCCTGTCTTTCTGAACCACTTCCTGTCGGTCTCAGTTCACCAGTGGGGGACGGAGGAGGTGGGGGCGTGGCTGGACTTTCTGTGTCTCACTGAGTATAAGGACATCTTTATTGGACATGATGTCCGCGGCGCAGAGCTCATCCACCTGGAGAGGAGGGACCTTAAGGTACTGCTGGCTAGCTCTGAGCTAACTGCTAACTGCATGATGGGTAGATGCTGGAGATGGATGATGGACAGTTGTTCTGTACATTGTGTGTGTGTGTGTGTGTGTGTGTGTAGGACTTGGGGGTGACGAAGGTGGGTCATATGAAGAGGATCCTGCAGGGCATCCGGGAGCTCAACAGGAACAGCAGCGCCAGCGAAGCCTGACAGCTGCAACAAGGTGACCATGTTGTTATTAAAGTAACTCCTCCTGTTCAGAAGTGAAGAACTGCTGCCTTCAAGTCAAAGCTCAGGGTTCAGCTTCCCTGTAGAAATACTGATTGTAGTACTCACAGCAGTACTGTCTTCTGTCACATTATGACCACTGCTGGATAAAACACTTTCTCCTCTTATTTTGACTAATGTTCAGGTATTAATTAGATGCTGTTAAAATGTTTATTAATGTGCACTGATAGATCAATAAATCAATGACAGTGAAGTTTAATCTGAGCTGCGGTTAGAATCAAATCAAAAACTCTTCTAGAAATCATCTGACTCCATCTTGTTATTCTGTTGCCTAGCAACCGCTGCCTGCTCTCCTCCTACCTCTGCTGCTACCGACGACCTCAGCCACCCAACCTGACCTCTGACCTCCTGACCCACAACCAGCTGGTCCCTGACATCACACCTGAACCAGAACCTCTTCACAGTGACAGAGAGCCAATCATACGATCCACCAGTGCCTTGTCATCTCACCTACTGACCAATCAGCATTCAGGAGGTGAAGCCAAACATTTATCTACCTGCTGGAGACGATGGAGTGTGGGTCGTCGCCATGGAGACGGACTGTCCTACAATACGCCAGGGTTCATCTACTCAACTTCCTGTACACTGTATCTTAACACAGAAGCACATCTGTGTTTTCTGGCATCTTTGTTTCTGCAACAAAGCACACCGCAGCTGCTTTACACATGACGATAACTGTGACACATTATTACCAGGAATTACTGCTACAAGCCTCTTCTCACGTTGGTAGGATCATGAAGAATGTCTTAAATCACTTAAATCACATTTTATGTGGAGATAAAAAGGACAGAAAGAATCTTAACCTGAACTTGGTGAACCTGCAGAAACCTGACGGTCTCTGATCAGCAAACATCAGCAACTCATTTAGAAACTGTAAAGTTTCTATTTATTATTCAATCATAAAAGGATAAATGAGAAATGATGAAACTGATGGTTGATTGCAGCTCTGCAACACTGACTCTCACAAACAGTGGAAACTGCTATTTGCTTTCTTTGTCTGAAGCGATGCTCCACTCGACCGTAACACTGAGTTCTTATTTTTTTGTACCAAGTCAACGTTGAGCTCCTCATTTTGGATTTACGGGACGTTTTCTTGTGTGTGTTTTGACACATCAGTAAGATTCACATCAACAGTGAACTAACTGGAGTTTGTTAAAAGATGAAAATGTGACTTGCAGGTAAACGGCGACACAACACAAAGGTTTCAACCGGTATGAGTCCACTTGTCCCCAAGTCTTTGGACAAACATGTCTCTGCAGCTCCGTCCAGAGAAACTCCTTCAACACCAACAGCAGAGACTCCAGGGAGCTTCAGGATGTGTCCCGGCCCACATGTGGTGTTAGATATCACCTCTAGAAACCAGACATGTTGCGTTTACCTGCCACCCGACCAGCCGACCAATCAGAACCTGCTCCTGACACATTGAACCAGGATGCAGCTGAACCCTTTAAAACGCAGCTCAGAGACTCAGAAGAAACCAACACCAACAGACAGGAGCACTGACTGTATGAGACAATGCAGGGGACGCTTGAGGAGACATCTGAGGGGAGACGCCTGAGGGGAGACGCCTGAGGGGAGACGCCTGAGGGGAGACGCCTGAGGGGAGACACCTGAGGGGACACCTGAGGGGACACCTGAGTTGTCCTCAGAGGACTTGTACTTGACAGTTTTGTACTAAAACATATTTATTCTTCTATAAATTGATAGTCAGAGTTCAGTCAGCGCCGGGGGACGTCAGAGGACGTCGGGGACGTCGGGACAGATGCTCATGAAGTGATGAGGTGGTGTGACACAGGCTCTGCAGCGACAATCAGATCTCTGTTCTGCTTGTGCGTTTACTTTTGTTTTATTTACAGTCGTGGGTCCAAAACTCTTAAAGGGACCAAGCAAACATTTAAGATATTTTTAAGACTCAAGATGCAGCGTTCTGCGGCATCACAGTGGAATATATATATTTTTGTGTCAGATTCATTCTTATATGAAGATAATGTGTCATCTGGTTTGTCTAATCGTATATTAAACAGCCTTAACTCTTCTGAAACAGTACAAACCTTCATCAGCAGCAGTTTCAGCTTTTTATCCAGTTTGAGGATTTTTCTGTTTTATCTTGTTAAATGTTTTGTGGGCATTTCTCCTTTTTTAGTTTATAGATGAGTCAAAACAATAACCAGACTCCTTCAGTATATGGATGAATAGTTGTGTGAAAAAGACTGCAGGAAACTCTGTATTCAGTTGTTTCTCACTTAAAAACATGTAAACTTTTCAAATCTCAGCTTCATTTTATTCCCACAAACAGAAAGTTAACAGATGGAAGAAACCAAATGTTAACAAGCGATGCCTTAAATGTCCCGTCAGCCACATATCCGTCTGTCTGCTTTAAATATGTTTCATTATTTCATAAAAACAGACCCTGCTTCAGTCTTTCTGAAACTGTTCGTTAAGACTCAGACTTCATGTTCAGCTGTGATCAAAGCAAATATTGATGCATCAGATTTCACACTCGAGCATACACATATCTGAATTTAGATATTTCAAACTCCAGTTAATGTTTTGTTGAGGCCCAGTTGAATAAAGCGGGGCGAGTTTGCTTCCTGCTGGTTTGTATCTCCAGTCAGGATGCCGTTTAAACACAGCAGAGAGCAGCATTTTAAAGCTGCAACTGTGTCAAATGTGTACAAGAACGTGGATTCAGAGCCCTTAAAGTCGAACACACACACTTTATTTCTTTGTGTGGATCAAGATAATAAATTAATCTTTCTGTTATCTTGATCCAGATCATCACATCTCACAAGATACATTTCTTGTGTGGACAAGTTATCTTGTTAATTTACGCTCAACATAATAACTTTTGTGCACATAATCCAGATGAAGATAACGGTGCTTCGAAGCTTTGTTGCAGGTATATGATCCATATCATATAAAAGTATCTTTTACACACATGATGGAGATCATGATGACCTGTGCTCACCTGTTATTATCTTGCAAGCAGAAGGCTCATAGATAACTTGAGCTCAGTTATCTTGATCCATATCATGTGCTTAGAAGTTATCTTTGCTCACATGATAAAAGTAAAAGTTATTGTCTTGCTCGCAGAAGATTTATATTTTGCAGAAATTATTAGTGCATAAAAGCAGAATTTTCTGCAAGCAAGATATGATGTGGTCAAGTTTGAGACTGGATTTGGATCAAGATATCTTGTCCTCACAAGCTCTTATCTTGGCACAGATGGTATTTTGCTCACAGAAGATCCAAATCTTTTGCTTGCATGATATGAAGTTGTGCAAAAAAACAAGATATATAGCAAGATTATCGTTACTATCTTGTCTGCACAAGATGAAGACGTGTCTTCAGGACTAATGCTGATCTATTTCAGTCCTTTTCTGCCGTTTTCTGATATGCTAACACATTCAACAGGTTTTCATTAGAATTCGATTGTGATCTTGCAGTTATTCAACAAAATGTATTCAAACATAAATAACGATTAGTTGAGCTGTTTGCTAGCATGCTCATGTTTTTAAGCTAACATGTTAATAACTAAGAGGAAGCCTTTCTGCAGCAGGACCACTGTCATGTCTCATTGGCAGATGTTAGAATAGGAACGCCCCCTCACTGCGCCTGATGCTCCTGTGCTCAGCCAATCAGATCAGTGGGTGGTCCTTCACATCACAGGAACATAGCAGTCAAATATATATATATATATATATATATATATATATAACAGATGTTTTGGTGAGAGCGTGTCAGCAACAGAGTGCCTTGCTCGAGGTTTAAACATCCAGAAACTTTGTTTTCATGAAGTCGTCGTCTCTGATCCATCCTGTGTATTTATTGGATAATTTATGCATTAATACTGATACTGTACATTGTCATACCTCTGTTTGTACATATGCCCCCTGCAGGGCTGTCAGTGTAAATACATGTGGTTCTGTACAAAGAAACAACATCCTGTCAGAAATAAAGTTGATGTCTCAACTGTAGAAACATTCGTTCAGCTGTCTTATTCTTCATTTTCAACATGACCCCACAGCCTAATACTGCAAATAAACTCAGAGACAAAGTAGACGGCAACGTTTCCAGTGTGTTAACGCATCAGTCAGGTGTCCATATGAACAGTGACTGTAATCATTGCTCCTGTTCATACTGGCTGTTCAAAGATCTGCTTCAAATGTGCTTTCAGTGTCAGTGATGGAGGTTAAAATCCACAGTGTGTCCACACAGTCATTTAAAGTAGATGTGAAGCTTCTCTGAGGCTTCATCAGTGTGAGTTAGTCATATCAAGTGGATATCTGACACATTTACAGTCTGTTCAGCATCAAATTCCCTCTTTGTGTTTCCCTGTTGAGCTGTGGTGGAAGTATAGGAACAAAAAGAGGGACTTTGGCTCTAAAACACTGTAACGTTGAAACATATCTGCTGGATTTGAAGCTTCATATTAGCTTCACGTAAACTTTAAATCCATGTTTGTGGGTTTAGTCTCCATCACTTCTATTGTAAGTGTATTATCAAATCAAATCAAATCAAATCAAATTTATTTATATAGCCCAAAATCACAAAATCCATTTGTCTCAGAGGGCTTTACAATCTGTACAGGGAGTGACACCCTCTGTCCTTAGACCCTCGATTAGTGAGGAAAAACTTGCCCACCAAAAAACCTTTTAACAGGGAAAAAGGTGGAAGAAACCTCAGGAAGAGCCACAGAGGAGGGATCCCTCTCCCAGGACGGACAGACGTGCAATGATGTCACATGTACAGAACAAATCAACACACACATATTGTACACTCACAATGAATATTATGAAGGGATCTAATGGTCAGTATGAACAGGAGGATGATTACAGCAACAAACACATGTTCACTGTTCATTGCAGTCTTCATCCAGCAGCTCCACCTACAACCAGATCACATGATTAAAAATCAATTTGTACCCTGCATAGAACATGTAATACACGCTTTCAAATACTCAAAGTCTAATATTTTCATGTAAACCTGGAAATAATCAGGAGGTTTCAGAAACATT
>CM072868.1:0-7500 GCA_036937835.1 Pampus argenteus | reverse complement strand
TACAGGATGCCAGGGCAGAAGTCTCCCACTCAGCCATAAAGATATTTGCATAGGCTGGTGCAAATTTCTTGCCCATGGCAGTCCCTTTAATTTGCAGGTAAAATTTGCTGTCAAATTCAAAATCGTTCCTTCGTAGGTTAATTTCCAATAGTTGAAGAATCTCTTTATCTGGCCTATTTTTGTCTGGGTATTTGATAAAAATATTTTTTATGGCTCGGATGCCTTCATCTATGTCAATATTCGTGTAGAGACTATCTATGTCCATTGTAAAGAGAATAGATTTTGGGGGGATCTGCAGTTGTCTCACCGTGTTCACAAAATGGTAGGTGTCTTTAAGGTACCCAGTGTGTCTGTTAGATAGGGGATTGATGTAATAATCAATAAATTGGGCCGTATGATAGGTCTCACTGTCGCAGTCTGACACGATGGGTCTCCCAGGTGGGATTTCAAAGGGGACACTCCATGCAGAGGGCTCCTTGTGGATCTTCGGGAGGAGATAGAAGAGCCTGGGTCTCGGGATTGGATTGCCCTGCAGGTAAGTGAATTGTTTTTTATTTATAAATTTTTTATTTAATAATGACTGAAGAATCTCCTTCACCATTTTCTTCGTTTCAGGATAAATGGGTTCTTCTAAGGTGGAATAATATCTCCTGTCGTTCAACTGTCTGTGGCCCTCGTAGAGATACTGTTCCCTGTCCATAATAACCACTGCACTTCCCTTATCTGCTGGTTTTATGATTATGTTTTTATTTTTTCTCAATTCTGTGAGAGCTCTGTTTTCCCCTTGGGTCAAATTGGCTTTGGGTCTTGTGAGGTGGAAGTTGTTGTCGAAATAATAAACGTCTGCTTTAATCAATTCTGTGATCTCTGGTGGTAATTTGGCTAAGAGGGGGGTCCATTCTGATTTGTTGGTAAAGGGGGTAATGTTCGTGTCCTTATTATGTTGGAAATAAGCTTTCAATTTGAGTCTCCTGTGATATTGTTGCAAGTCCCATCTGCTGCGTTCCAGCTCGTCTTTCTGACTCCCTACGGTCGGGATGAAGGAAAGGCCTCTATTTAGGAGTGTGAGCTGCGGGCCGGTGAGTTTGAATTTTTGCGCTAAAACTAAAACATTTCTTGACCCCTCCTGACTGTGCAGGCTTATGGGGACATGAATTTTAAATATGAGCTCCAGTGCTCAAGCATTGACCTGGCTGTTTGTGTGCTCCAGTGTATGTTGTCTCTGTTTGTAGAGAACAACTTGGAGTCCAGCTTTGGGATGGTGAGGCATCGCTGCTGCACCTTGTTATTGAGGTGAGTTAGGCAGGATTTCTCCTGTAAAGGTAAGTGAGGGGAGAAATTAATTAAAGGCACCCAGATCTCAGCCAGGGGAAATTTTTTCTCAGCAGCCTCCATTGTGGCTAGAAACTGCTGAGTCAGGATTGTTTTATTTGTGGCCCTTCTGTTGTTGATGCCAAATGATAAAATAATTTTTTCCACCCGGGCGGAGGTGGTGGCATTCTCAATTAAAACCTTAGCGTGTGCTAATGTGGCCCCCGGATAGCTGTCAATTTGGAGCTCTTGGCTCTCAAAAGGGGGCATCCTGGACAAATTAGAGTCCCCTACAATAGCAAACCTCTTGCCCATGCTGAGAACCCAGTCCTGGG
The DNA here is from genome assembly GCA_036937835.1 of Pampus argenteus. Classification (NCBI taxonomy): domain Eukaryota; kingdom Metazoa; phylum Chordata; class Actinopteri; order Scombriformes; family Stromateidae; genus Pampus; species Pampus argenteus. The sequence goes on along the minus strand of CM072868.1, from coordinate 5,854 downwards.
TTTTGTGTTTTGTGATGATGTGTCTTTTAGGTCTGCGGATGGTGGACTCTGGCGTGGTGGGCTTTGCCACCGGTCTGGGCCGCAGCGTGAGCCTTCTCTGGGTCGCTCTCCTAAGGCTCCTCAACTTGGTCGGAGTGACCTGGGTTGGGGGGACTACCTCAGGGCTTCCCTGAGTAGGATCCAGGCCCTCCTCTTCCGAGAGGACTGTGATCGAGTCCGATATGTGAGCCATTATCGGATTCGGTGTGGCAGCCGTCGGCACAGGAGCATCCAGGACCGCAGGAGAAACCTCAAGTAGGTTTTCTGTTTGTTTTACCACGCTGTCTGGTACAAATACACCTGTCCTACGCAGTCTCTGGGGTTTAGGGGATGAGTGTGGTAGGATGGTGGGTGTCAAATGGGGAGGGGGGACCTGAGATATCAGTGGGTCTACTATATCAATGAGGTTTTCCTCCTGTGGGGGTGACCACCCGCCTGTCTCCACAGTCATTGTGGCTGTGGTAACCAAGGTGGGAGCCCAAGGTCTTTCAGGGGCCTGAACAGGTAGTGGAGAGTGGGTGGGTGTCTCCGGTACAATGAGTGAAGGGAGGTCCTGGGGCTCTGTGTGTGTCTCCCCTCTCCCTTTAAGTTCACTGTTTCCCCTGTTTGTGTCTATTTTCATTTTGGTCATACGTTTTGTGACTGTTTTGTTTTTTTGTTTCCCCATTGCAGGAGGCGGAGGTGGTGGTGGAGGTGGGGGGGGCCCGCTATCCGGGCCCGTCTCAACCTCCTCCTCCGTGGCCGGGTCGAGATGGCCAGCCATGAGGGCCTCAACATGCTCCAGGGTCTCCGGCTGGAGTCGTTTGCCCAAGTTGCGCTTGGCCCAAACAGTGGCGATCTGGAAGGGCTCCCGCCACTCTCCCTCCCCCAGCCCACGCAGGGCATCGAACCCCATCTCCATGGAGTCTGTATAATGGTCCCTTAAGATCATCATGGTGGTGAGTTCCCAATTTTTGGCGTTTCCCTCAATGAGGAGTCTGGTCTCCTCATTAGGGCTGGCCGGTTTGATTATTGTGGTGAGATTTTCTGTTAATTTTCTAATTGAAGGGGGGGGCGGCTTTTGAGGCAGCACATTTCTGAGGTGGTGGGCCATTTTAATGACCTTGTGCATCACTCTGACCTTAATCCCAAAATTTGGGTCTGAGGACTGTGTCTTTTTTTCCTCAGGTTTTCCCTCCCTCTTCTCCCTCCGTGTGTTAATCCCTGTCCTCTGTGTTGTGTGGTTCTCCCTCCGTGTGTTTATCCCTGTCCTATGTGTTGTGTAGTTCTCCTTCCGTGTGTTTGTCCCCATCCTGTGTGTGGTGTAGTGTGTGTTTCTGTTGATGATGTTCCCCGGATGTTGTTTGGTGGGGGCCCTACGGCCCCCTGGTACGAAAAATTGTGGCCTATGACCATGTTCCACGTAGTGGTGGTGTTGAGGGTAGCTGCCCTGGCGTCCGCGGCCTCTCACCACGGACGCATAAGTGGGTCGCTGCCCTGTGGTCTCACGAAAGTAAGGTGCTTGGTGCTCGGGTAAACGATGGCTGGGTCTCCCCTCCCGGGGCCGTCTAGGACGGTCACGTCGGTAGGAGACTACTGTCCAACCATCATCCCTGTTGCCACCGTACATTTTCACTTTGATGGCCGAAAAAAGTAAAAAAGGTAAAAAAATATTTTTTTCAAAAAATGCAAAAATGGAAGAAATTGAAAAATGCAAAAAATCACTGAAAAAAAATTGGAACAAGCCTATAAACAACGTTTCGGTCTTAATTAGACCTTCTTCAGGTTAGCCTGTTCTCAAAAAATTCAAAAAATGCAAAAATGTGTGTGAAAAAAAGTGTTTCTCTCTCTCTGTATCTCTAAGATGCTCTCTGCAGCTCTGTGTTGAGGCAAGGGATAGGGTTAGGGTTAGGGTTAGGGTTAGGGTTAGGGTTAGGGTTAGGGTTAGGGTTAGGGTTAGGGTTAGAGGGTTAGGGTTAGGGTTAGGGTTAGGGTTAGGGTTAGGGTTAGAGGGTTAGGGTTAGGGTTAGGGTTAGGGTTAGGGTTAGGGTTAGAGGGTTAGGGTTAGGGTTAGGGTTAGGGTTAGGGTTAGGGTTAGGGTTAGGGTAGGGTTAGGGTTAGGGTTAGGGTTAGGGTTAGGGTTAGAGGGTTAGGGTTAGGGTTAGGGTTAGGGTTAGGGTTAGGGTTAGAGGGTTAGGGTTAGGGTTAGGGTTAGGGTTAGGGTTAGGGTTAGGGTTAGAGGGTTAGGGTTAGGGTTAGGGTTAGGGTTAGGGTTAGGGTTAGGGTTAGGGTTAGGGTTAGGGTTAGGGTTAGGGTTAGGGTTAGGGTTAGGGTTAGGGTTAGGGTTAGGGTTAGGGTTAGGGTTAGGGTTAGGGTTAGGGTTAGGGTTAGGGTTAGGGTTAGGGTTAGGGTTAGGGTTAGGGTTAGGGTTAGGGTTAGGGTTAGGGTTAGGGTTAGGGTTAGAGGGTTAGGGTTAGGGTTAGGGTTAGGGTTAGGGTTAGGGTTAGGGTTAGGGTTAGGGTTAGGGTTAGGGTTAGGGTTAGGGTTAGGGTTAGGGTTAGGGTTAGGGTTAGGGTTAGGGTTAGGGTTAGGGTTAGGGTTAGGGTTAGGGTTAGGGTTAGGGTTAGGGTTAGGGTTAGGGTTAGGGTTAGGGTTAGGGTTAGGGTTAGGGTTAGGGTTAGGGTTAGGGTTAGGGTTAGGGTTAGGGTTAGGGTTAGGGTTAGGGTTAGGGTTAGGGTTAGGGTTAGGGTTAGGGTTAGGGTTAGGGTTAGGGTTAGGGTTAGGGTTAGGGTTAGGGTTAGGGTTAGGGTTAGGGTTAGGGTTAGGGTTAGGGTTAGGGTTAGGGTTAGGGTTAGGGTTAGGGTTAGGGTTAGGGTTAGGGTTAGGGTTAGGGTTAGGGTTAGGGTTAGGGTTAGGGTTAGGGTTAGGGTTAGGGTTAGGGTTAGGGTTAGGGTTAGGGTTAGGGTTAGGGTTAGGGTTAGGGTTAGGGTTAGGGTTAGGGTTAGGGTTAGGGTTAGGGTTAGGGTTAGGGTTAGGGTTAGGGTTAGGGTTAGGGTTAGGGTTAGGGTTAGGGTTAGGGTTAGGGTTAGGGTTAGGGTTAGGGTTAGGGTTAGGGTTAGGGTTAGGGTTAGGGTTAGGGTTAGGGTTAGGGTTAGGGTTAGGGTTAGGGTTAGGGTTAGGGTTAGGGTTAGGGTTAGGGTTAGGGTTAGGGTTAGGGTTAGGGTTAGGGTTAGGGTTAGGGTTAGGGTTAGGGTTAGGGTTAGGGTTAGGGTTAGGGTTAGGGTTAGGGTTAGGGTTAGGGTTAGGGTTAGGGTTAGGGTTAGGGTTAGGGTTAGGGTTAGGGTTAGGGTTAGGGTTAGGGTTAGGGTTAGGGTTAGGGTTAGGGTTAGGGTTAGGGTTAGGGTTAGGGTTAGGGTTAGGGTTAGGGTTAGGGTTAGGGTTAGGGTTAGGGTTAGGGTTAGGGTTAGGGTTAGGGTTAGGGTTAGGGTTAGGGTTAGGGTTAGGGTTAGGGTTAGGGTTAGGGTTAGGGTTAGGGTTAGGGTTAGGGTTAGGGTTAGGGTTAGGGTTAGGGTTAGGGTTAGGGTTAGGGTTAGGGTTAGGGTTAGGGTTAGGGTTAGGGTTAGGGTTAGGGTTAGGGTTAGGGTTAGGGTTAGGGTTAGGGTTAGGGTTAGGGTTAGGGTTAGGGTTAGGGTTAGGGTTAGGGTTAGGGTTAGGGTTAGGGTTAGGGTTAGGGTTAGGGTTAGGGTTAGGGTTAGGGTTAGGGTTAGGGTTAGGGTTAGGGTTAGGGTTAGGGTTAGGGTTAGGGTTAGGGTTAGGGTTAGGGTTAGGGTTAGGGTTAGGGTTAGGGTTAGGGTTAGGGTTAGGGTTAGGGTTAGGGTTAGGGTTAGGGTTAGGGTTAGGGTTAGGGTTAGGGTTAGGGTTAGGGTTAGGGTTAGGGTTAGGGTTAGGGTTAGGGTTAGGGTTAGGGTTAGGGTTAGGGTTAGGGTTAGGGTTAGGGTTAGGGTTAGGGTTAGGGTTAGGGTTAGGGTTAGGGTTAGGGTTAGGGTTAGGGTTAGGGTTAGGGTTAGGGTTAGGGTTAGGGTTAGGGTTAGGGTTAGGGTTAGGGTTAGGGTTAGGGTTAGGGTTAGGGTTAGGGTTAGGGTTAGGGTTAGGGTTAGGGTTAGGGTTAGGGTTAGGGTTAGGGTTAGGGTTAGGGTTAGGGTTAGGGTTAGGGTTAGGGTTAGGGTTAGGGTTAGGGTTAGGGTTAGGGTTAGGGTTAGGGTTAGGGTTAGGGTTAGGGTTAGGGTTAGGGTTAGGGTTAGGGTTAGGGTTAGGGTTAGGGTTAGGGTTAGGGTTAGGGTTAGGGTTAGGGTTAGGGTTAGGGTTAGGGTTAGGGTTAGGGTTAGGGTTAGGGTTAGGGTTAGGGTTAGGGTTAGGGTTAGGGTTAGGGTTAGGGTTAGGGTTAGGGTTAGGGTTAGGGTTAGGGTTAGGGTTAGGGTTAGGGTTAGGGTTAGGGTTAGGGTTAGGGTTAGGGTTAGGGTTAGGGTTAGGGTTAGGGTTAGGGTTAGGGTTAGGGTTAGGGTTAGGGTTAGGGTTAGGGTTAGGGTTAGGGTTAGGGTTAGGGTTAGGGTTAGGGTTAGGGTTAGGGTTAGGGTTAGGGTTAGGGTTAGGGTTAGGGTTAGGGTTAGGGTTAGGGTTAGGGTTAGGGTTAGGGTTAGGGTTAGGGTTAGGGTTAGGGTTAGGGTTAGGGTTAGGGTTAGGGTTAGGGTTAGGGTTAGGGTTAGGGTTAGGGTTAGGGTTAGGGTTAGGGTTAGGGTTAGGGTTAGGGTTAGGGTTAGGGTTAGGGTTAGGGTTAGGGTTAGGGTTAGGGTTAGGGTTAGGGTTAGGGTTAGGGTTAGGGTTAGGGTTAGGGTTAGGGTTAGGGTTAGGGTTAGGGTTAGGGTTAGGGTTAGGGTTAGGGTTAGGGTTAGGGTTAGGGTTAGGGTTAGGGTTAGGGTTAGGGTTAGGGTTAGGGTTAGGGTTAGGGTTAGGGTTTGGGTTAGGGTTAGGGTTAGGGTTAGGGTTAGGGTTAGGGTTAGGGTTAGGGTTAGGGTTAGGGTTAGGGTTAGGGTTAGGGTTAGGGTTAGGGTTAGGGTTAGGGTTAGGGTTAGGGTTAGGGTTAGGGTTAGGGTTAGGGTTAGGGTTAGGGTTAGGGTTAGGGTTAGGGTTAGGGTTAGGGTTAGGGTTAGGGTTAGGGTTAGGGTTAGGGTTAGGGTTAGGGTTAGGGTTAGGGTTAGGGTTAGGGTTAGGGTTAGGGTTAGGGTTAGGGTTAGGGTTAGGGTTAGGGTTAGGGTTAGGGTTAGGGTTAGGGTTAGGGTTAGGGTTAGGGTTAGGGTTAGGGTTAGGGTTAGGGTTAGGGTTAGGGTTAGGGTTAGGGTTAGGGTTAGGGTTAGGGTTAGGGTTAGGGTTTAGGGTTAGGGTTAGGGTTAGGTTAGGGTTAGGGTTAGGGTTAGGGTTAGGGTTAGGGTTAGGGTTAGGGTTAGGGTTAGGGTTAGGGTTAGGGTTAGGGTTAGGGTTAGGGTTAGGGTTAGGTTAGGGTTAGGGTTAGGGTTAGGGTTAGGGTTAGGGTTAGGGTTAGGGTTAGGGTTAGGGTTAGGGTTAGGGTTAGGGTTAGGGTTAGGGTTAGGGTTAGGGTTAGGGTTAGGGTTAGGGTTAGGGTTAGGGTTAGGGTTAGGGTTAGGGTTAGGGTTAGGGTTTAGGGTTAGGGTTAGGGTTAGGGTTAGGGTTAGGTTAGGGTTAGGGTTAGGGTTAGGGTTAGGGTTAGGGTTAGGGTTAGGGTTAGGGTTAGGGTTAGGGTTAGGGTTAGGGTTAGGGTTAG